>MU193572.1:0-10209 GCA_016904865.1 Pissodes strobi
TACTTTCATTTTAGTTTCAATCAGAAAAACGTGTTGCACTGTTTTGCTAAAATTAAGACAAGTGTGGGCACTGTCCGCTCTGTTGAATTGACAAAACTTGGTACAATTATTTACCGATAATGTAGAAAGCTTTTGATGTTACCAAGGTTCAATGCCACCCGTCCAAGTATTTTTAAAAACACCTTATATATTAGAAACTACCCTTTGTTTACTGTTTGGTCAAGATTAAGACAAGCGTGGGCACTGTCTGCTTTGAGTTGCGTTGACAAAACTTGGTACAATTATTTATCGATAATGTAGAAAGCTTTTGGGGGTACCAAAGTTCTATGACCCCCGTCCAAGTATTTTTAAAAACACCTTTTATATTTCAAAGGGCCTAATTTTTACTGTTTTGTCAAAATTAAGACAAGTGTGGGCACTGCTCGCTTTGAGTTGCGTTGACAAAACTTAGTACAATTATTTATCGATAATGTAGAAAGCTTTTGGTGCTACCAAATGTCTATGCCCCCCGTCCAAGTATTTTTAAAAATACCTTATATATATATAAAAAGGCCTTATTTTTACTGTTTTGTCAAAATTAAGACAAGTGTGGGCACTGTCCGCTTTGACGAAACTTAGTGCAATTATTTATCGATTGCGACGCGCTTTCTGTGTAATAAAAATATCACTATTTTTTTAAAGAAAAATTAAAAGATGTTCAATGCTCGTGGAGCTATGACGAGTCCCACCGAGATTATGATTATTGTACACTTACCGAATTCGACCATTAATCCACCGCAAAAATATTTACTGGCAGGTTGGAACGCAAGGCCTTGTAGCAAGTTGTTAAATGAGCGCTCAATTTGCCCGCTGCTCTGGAGAGAGTTTTTTGGGGTTGTAAAGTGAGCGCGCAATTTGCCCGCTGCTCCGGAGAGAGTTCTTTGGGCGCCACCGAATTCGTTACGGACCAAACTGGAGATCCCCACGTTATTCGTGGAACCTGTAGCAAGACCTTCGCTCCTCAAGGTAACCTAGCCGGTGAGATTCGCAAAAGAAGAGAACGCCACCACCAGGAGAGCTGAAATGTCATGATACGAAAAATTGTCTAGCCAAATAAAAACGCCGCAAATACAATGCTATCTTTTTATTTGAAAAGATCAAGATGTGCCAAAAATAGCGATAAATACAAAAGTGTAAAAGTAAATTGAGAAGGCCCAAAATTTTAATATAAATACTTTCAGGTGCGATACCAATGATTGCGGGTGGTTTGAACCCCCAAAAAACTAAACTATCTAATAATAATGAACTTAGCTATAAGAATAAAAAGATTATCACTGGTTAACCAAAACTATAAATATTAAAGTTAAATGAAAATGAAATAGGCACCACTTAAGCGCCTAAGAGCCCCAGCGAGTAATTGGAGGTAGTAAAAAGGAAACTTGGGTTTGGTCTACCGCGCGGGGTCGTGATCACGTAAACCGCAAGGATAAGTTGGGCGCAATAACTTATAAGGACAAAGGGTGCTAATGTAAAAGTGACAGTTATTCTAGACACAGTAATTTAAATCTAAACGAAACACTTAGGCTGGGTGGAAAAACCCTTCGACGTCCAACACGTCTCGCCGGTCCAATGAACGGTCTGGTTACACCAGGTAAGCAAGCTCCGCTAGGCCAAATCTACAGCAGTCCAGACAAGTAGGCGAACCATCAAGTTTCCGCCTGATGAAAGGACTTCCAAATTCTCGCCCGGTGGAAGGACAATCAAACCCCTGCCTGGGAGAAGGACCCTAGGAATGGAAACATTCCCTAGTAACGAGTCACAACAATATGTGAACCGATTGCTATTATATACTCTCAGTTCGAAAAAAAATAATTTAGCAGAGTTTCAAATTACCGATTAAAGAGATTTTTATTTTAAATCTAATTCAATAATGAACCAAAAGTTAAAAACCAACAAAGAATAAATGAGAAAAAAAAAGCATCAGCGTAATAATATATTAGAGCAATCGAAATATTTACAACTAAAACTTAATATTAGTTATGCCGAAATCTAAATAGGTTCAGTTCGAACAAAGGGAAGCCAACATCATCAGTTAAAAATAATATTACAGCCTTTTCGAAAGAGGAAATAAGAAGTTCGATAATTCGGACCGAGTTTGGCACTGCAAAATAAACGTAAATAATCGTTGCAAGCAGTAACTAGCAGCAATAGTACAAAATAAAGCCCTCACCCGTGAGGGCGTGAGTGAATGTAATTAAATGGGTAGGTCCTAGTCTGATACAGTTAAAATCCAGCCCATATTGACAAGAGTTCAAGTATGAACAAAAAAAGAACAAAAGCAGCAAAATAAACTTTAATGAACAATCATACTGAATGAATTAAGACAAATAAATTATCTGAGTGACCCTACAATATTATTATCAAGTAAAAAGCATAACTCCTCCCGAATTTCAATAATTCAAGAGAAAAGTTCAAGTACAGACCACAAAGCGAAAGAAAAGCAGCAAAATATACTTGAATAAAAACATCGCACTAAACGAGTTTGGCAAATATATAATCCGAACGACTTTCCGATATTAATATCAAAAAGATAGCGTGCCTTTAATTTAATAAATTAAGAACAAAGTTCAATAAAGGAAACGACTATGAACGAAAATAAGCAAAAATATGTACTCTACATTATACGACATGATCTGAGGGCTTCCCTTAGTATGGTATCTAATAATAAACGAAACTGCCTTAACTAACCCCTAACAACAGAATTTCCTGGTTTAGTGTCTAATTAATAATTAAAATCAACAACCCACACGAATCTATAGAAGTTGATTGCACGAATAAATAAAAAAAATTAAAGATAAAAACCATAGTTCCCCATTGCATTGATTCTAACTCCGATAATATAATAAATTTCATGAAATTAGCGGTTTTATCATTAATCGCAACTAATGGCTGTAGAAAATAATTGGCCCTCGAAAAAGCGAAATCGAAATCAATGGTTAAATTCTACACTCGTATCTAAATTGACTCAAAAAGGTCAAATAAATCGAACGGCTAAATTACCAGAAATCTACCTTACACTTCATCGGAAACAAAATAAAAACGATTAATTAGGCTGGTAGCAATGCCCCGTGCATGAACCATAACAGCTATTTCATTTAAATATTAAAGCCCAAGCTTAAATTAATCTCTTAATCAATTTGACGTCATACCGAATAATCAAGTCAATTAAATCAAGTCCGATATGAATGAAAACGGCTAATTTAATAATCATTAAATAATAAACTACGCCACCCGAGTAGTAAAAAAACTATCAACCCATAGTAATCTCTAATTATGATGACGTCACGTCGGTAAATTAGGCTATTACATCGAGTTCGATAGGAACGAAAAGCTAAATAATACAAAAATGCAATGAAATAAGGCCCGAGAAACGCAAAACATCGGTCATCTATAGGGAAAACTTACCTCTTAAACGAAGGGCGAAACTACACGGCACATAAAAAAAACGCCAAGCACTACAATGGCTGCCTATGTCAGAGAAAAACACAATTTCAAAAATCCTCGCTTGGCGAGATTTTCCCGTATTTACAGCACTAAACTTAATCGAAAACAAAATCGTAATGGCTAATACGGGAATAACTACGTTGTTAGTCGACAATATCCACCGTAAATGACTCGGCGTAAAACAATTTTTAAACATCGACTGCACAACTGAAAGGCTTCTCTGGAAAAAGGACCGTACCTTCAAGGCTGAACAAGGCGTCCGTTTCGCGCCTCGACAGATCAAATCTCCACGCAGGAAATTTCACTGCGACGCTTCTCAACGCTCCAATAAAACGGACCCCCTGGGTCACGCGGGACAGATATAAAATCGAATCCAATATCGGAATTAGATTTCGTACTTCGAACGGACGCATGAATGGTACCGGGGCTTACCAAAAAATTCACTCCTAGTTGACGACCGAAACAGGATGTCACAACTCCTCCTCTCCTTCGAAAGGATGGAAACTTTCCAAAGAGAAAGTTTTCCGACGATGATGTTAAAAATACATGTAAAACCATCGATTACCAGGTACCGAAATCAGAACCAAAGACAACGGAGATGCTGCCCTCGCCCAGAACCCCCAAGGTAACGGACAAAAGGCAAACTAAAACTAAACTTAAGGGGATCAACACCCAACAGCCCATACTAAATGGAATGGGAACCTTAAATTTTCACTAAACCTAACAGAATCTAAGACCTACAGCTAACGGAAGAGACCTAACCCTAACGGAAGAGACCTAGCACTAACGGAAGAAACCTAACACTACGGAAAAACCTAACACTACGGATTCCCGAGCGGTACCTCCCGGGTGAGGGACCGAATGCTCCCAAGAACGAGCCAGCAACGCCCCGGGAGTGATCATGACAGCTAGCAACCAAAAGAAAAACCAACCAATACTTTCAAGTCCAGAACGAGAAACCAACCATTACTTTCAAGACCAGAACGAGTTAAACTGATCCTTATGGGGACAGGGAAAAAACAAACACCGCTACGGGTGGCCAGTAGAAGACTAGCGCCCAATATTAACTAACCAAGTAAAACTTCATTAATAACTAAACAAAAGCGGTGAATCTATCAACAGGAACAATGGGACTGAAGGACCCTATCGTCACAGCACTCACAGAACTTCTACCTCTACCAGTACCTCGGTGTAGGGTTATTCTTCCCATCAAGGAGCAGAGACATCAGACGATCCACATCGCGCGGAAAACCAAAAATCCCTACGTCCCTGACTCATACTCCCCTCCCCCCCACTATAGAGCGGACGGAAGCAAAACTAAGGTTATGGAGAAGCCAATAGAGACCCAAGTGTTCCATCTAACACGAGGGAGCAAGCGGCTAAGTTCGCCAAGCGGACAGTCAAATCCAACAAATGATCGAGCCCGGAAGGCAACAATGCTCCATAAGGTGGCACCGACACAGACATAATCGGGCCTTCAAAATTAAGGTACAAAATAACTAGCACGAAATCGCAACAAATTCCAAGGAGTAATCAACGCCGCCCTAGGAGTAGATCCAAAATATTTTGGAAGACAACGCATGGCTCGTCTAATCCTAGATAAAATCGGTAAGGTCCCAAGCTGATTGATCCGGCGCCAATCGAAGGACTCACCGGCCAAACAACTTACAACTTCGCAAAACAACTCAACGAAAGTCAAATCAGCACAGTAAGATAAGGGCGAACACTCTAATCCCTTAGCACAAGGAGTGTTACACCAAACGATACGAAACGAACCGGTAAAAATTCCAAACAAGAAAGTCACGGTAAGGTAAAGGTGAACACTCTAATCCTCCAACAACAAGAAGTGTTACACCAAAAGATACTAATCGAAACGGTAAAAACGCTAAACAAGAGAGTCACAATCGGGTAAAATAGTCCAGTAGGATAACAAATCATAATCGGGATAAGTTATGCAAGCCTCAAAAGGTATTCACTCAGTCGGATGAGCCTTCGGAATCGGCATCGACGTTTACCGGTTTCAGATCCTGAACGTGCCAAATCCCCTTCGTGTTTCCGGATTCGTCCTGCAACTCATACGTACACGTTCCTGTTCTCCTTTTGATGGTAAAGGGACCAACAAATTCAGGTGCCAACTTCGCGCTAAAGAATTTGGTCGCGTCCGACAAAACTTTATTCTTGCGCCACACCTTTTGGCCGATAACAAAGTTAACAGGACGTCTCCGCAAATTGTACCGATGACCGGTTTTTAAACGAGACGCTTCGATTCGCTGGCGAATCTTTAGATATAATTGTTGGAAGGACGAAATCCGTTCACGAAAGTATTCTTGACGCTCGGTGTTCACCGCGGCGATGCCTTTACAATAGTCCTGAAAAAGCTTCTGTTCCCTACCGAAGTTTACAAGGTAAGGGGTCCAATCCGTTGTTTCGTGTCGCGAAGTGCGAATAGCACAACCAATGGCAGGCAAGTTGTCTTCCCACTTTCGGTGATTACTGAGCAGCACCCAGTCCGAAAAAAATGCGTCGGTTCGGAGGGTGAACGTACGACTGAAATCTGGACTGGTAAGTACAGGGGCTGTTACCAGAGCTTCCTTGATGGTGTCCAATCCCATTTCATGTTCTTCTTCGTGAGTCGCGTGATGGGAGCCAAAACGGATGAAAAGTTAGGCACAAATCGTCTATACCAAGACGCGGAACCAATAAAACGACGGATTTCTGTAATATTCCGAGGAGGAGGTATATTCACGATAGCTTGAACCTTCTCCTAGTCCGTCTCAACCCTTTGGAGTCCACAATATACCCAAGGTACTTCAATTCGGGCTTACAGAAATGGCACTTCTCTCTCGAAACCACCAGCCCAGCTTCCCGGAGTCTATCAAAATCAAGCCCCAAAATCCTTAGATGTTCAGAAAAGGAGTTCGCAATAATAATTATGTCATCCAAGTACACCATGACGTGATTCTCCAAATCTACACCCAAGACGCGATCTACAACTCGCTGCTAAGTCGCGGGGGCATTCATCAAACCAAAGGGCATAGGCCGAAACTGATAGCGATTTCATCCTGGTACCGTAAAAGCGGTAAGTCTCGAGAAGAATTAATGTATCGAGTGTCCCTAAGTCGGTCTAGAATGGCGGAAATATAAGGGATCGGGTAGGCGTCCTTCTTTGTGCTGGCGTTGAGCTTCCTAAAATCGACACAGAACGGCTCTTAGAAGGCTCGATCACTTCTAGTTCCAGCATTGCTCCAATCTCCTTGTCCATAATTCTTCGCTTAAAAGGAGATACAGGATAATACCGCTGCTTAATCGGTCGAGTACCAAGTTCCAGTTCGATAACATGTTCGGCCACCTTACAACATCCAAGGCTGCTTTCCATCCAAGAACATTTCTCATTTACCACATAATCCAAGCCCAATCGGTCAACTTCCGACCATGAATCACCATTCAATATGCTACAAACCTCGGCGGCCGAACCAGTATCCGAAAAATGCCAAATGCTTTGCGTCAGGTTGGGTATAATCTTGATAATCTTCTAGAAATCGATGCCCAGCATAAGTTGATGAGCCAGATCGGGAAGAACCAAAATATCTATCATTCGCGTCTTTAACCAACAAAGTCACCGGGGTTTGAAAATAACAAATACTCAAACATCTCTGGCCATTGGCGACCCTGCATATGGTTTGAGATTTAACAAGCTTCAACCCTAAATTCTCCAAAATTTTAAAACCGGGATGACCTACAATAGTTCGAGACGCTTCCGAATCCAATAAACCCAAAATCGACTGTCCCAAAACCGAAATTTCGAAATAAGGACGTTCATCACCATGCGCATGAGTAATGCAATGAAATAAGGCCCGAGAAACGCAAAACAGCAATTTATAGGGAAAACTTACCTCTTAAACGAAGGGGAAACTACACGGCACATAAAAGAACGCCAAGCACTACAATGGCTGCCTATGTCAGAGAAAAACACAATTTCAAAAATCCTCGCTTGGCGAGATTTTCCCGTATTTACAGCACTAAACTTAATCGAAAACAAAATCGCAATGGCTAATACGGGAATAACTACGTTGTTAGTCGACAATATCCACCGTAAATGTCTCGGCGTAAAACAATTTTTAAACATCGACTGCACAACTGCAAGGCTTCTCTGGAAAAAGGACCGTACCTTCAAGGCTGAACAAGGCGTCCCTTTCGCGCCTCGACAGATCAAGTCTCCACGCAGGAAATTTCACTGCGACGCTTCTCAACGCTCCAATAAAACGGACCCCCTAGGTCACGCGGGACAGATATAAAATCGAATCCAATATCGGAATTAGATTTCGTACTTCGAACGGGCGCATGAATGGTACCGGGGCGTGCCAAAAAATTTACTCCTAGTTGGCGACCGAACGGGATGTCATACGATAATGTAGAAAGCTTTTGGTGGTACCAAAGTTCTATGCCCTCTCCGTCCAAGTATTTTTAAAAACACCTTTTATATTTAAAAAGGCCTTATGGTTACTGTTTTCCCAAAATTAAGACAAGTGTGGGCACTGTCCGTTTTGAGTTGCGTTGACACAACTTGGTACAATTATTTATCGATAATGTAGAAAACTTTTGGTGGTACCAAAATTTTATGCCCCCAAGTATTTTTAAAAACCCCTTTTATATTTAAAAAGGCTTTGAGTTGCATGGAGAAAAGTTGATACAATTATTATTTATCGATTTTGGCAAAACAGTAAAGATAAGGCCGTTTTATTATATAAAAGGTGCTTTTTAAAAACACTTGGAAGGGGGGCATTGAACTTGGCTACCACCAAAAGCTTTTAATGCAACTCAAAGCGGATAGTGTCCATTGTCTTAATCTTGACAAAACAGGAAACATAGGATAATTTTAACTATATAAGGTGTTTTTAAAAATACTTGTACGGGGGGGCCATTGAACTTTGGTACCACCAAAAGCTTTCTAAATTATCCCTTAATAATTGTACCAAGTTTCATCAACGCAACTCAGAGCGAACAGTGTCCACACTTGTCTTAATCTTATCAAAACAGTAAAAATACTTGGACGGTTGGCATTGAACCTTGGTACCACCAAAAGCTTTTTACGTTATCCCTAAATAATTGTACCAAGTTTCGTCAACGCGATTCAAAGTGGACGGTGTCCTCACTTGTCTTAATCTTTGCAAAATGGTAAAAATAGAGTATTTTTATGTAAAAATTGTTTTTTAAAATACTTGGACCGGAGGGCATTGAGCTTTAGTACCACCAAAGGCTTTCTATATTACCTAAGAATAATATTAAGTAGTTTTATAAACGCAAAGTGGACAGTGTCCACATTTCTTTGAGTTATATATTATTCAGAAAATATTGCATTTTTTTATTTGAGACATAAGAAAATTACTTGGACTGGTCGAAGACGTTTGACATATATAGTCAATATTTTTACCATTTCCCGTCAACAAAGTACATATTTTTAAAACTGATTCAAAATGCATTTAGAAATACTCGAAATTATACATTTCGTATATGTATGTATATGTGTCATTATTTGATAATTAAATAAAATTGTAACCTAATGCATTCCGAAATTATGGCCTATGCATACAAAAATTGTGACCTAATACACACATAATATTCTGACCTAATACACAATTTAAAAAATTGTGACCTTTTAATTCTGCCGTCTTCAAAGGGTGTGTAAACGTATTTAGAAGGAGTGTATCGTATTTTTATCACTTGTGGCATGTTTGGTATGATGAGATCTTTCATTTTATGCAAAAAAAACATGATAGGTCACAATTCGGTTTCGGGGTACATAGGCCACAAACGACCAAATACGTGTAATGGTGTGTGTGTGTGTGTGTGTTTGTGCCGCATTAACTGTGGCAACCTGTGTGTGCATTAAACTCAATTGTGGCGTATGCTTTAGTTGTGGCAACACACATTCGGACGTCACAGCAAAAGTAGCCATAAATTGGCTACAAATCTGTTTTGTGTGCCGGTTTGAATATACTGCGCCAATGAGGATAGTTCGCAGAACTGCCGCTAGAAAGTGGTGCGCTACGGTTGAAGACATGGCAGAAACTTAATCAGTGTGTCGTACGCCACAATAGGGGCTCTATTCTGCATACGCTGAACCAAATTGTGACAACGTATGCTACCTAATGGGGTGGCGCCCTCTGGTCACACACACTTAACACTAATGATTTGTGTCTAGGACGCCACAACAAACAGGAGTTTTAACATGCTATTTCGCCATTTTTGAAGTGTAAACTACTTTAGGCGCGTTTTTTGTTTTATTGTGGGTGTTAAATGAGACCGAGCCGTCAAGCTCAAATATGTAACGTAACGTCACGCGTCACGCTCCTTCTACTGGCATGTTCCCGTATAGTTAGAGGGCCGAAATTTTCAGGGGATGAAGCCGGGTAAAAAGAAGATCCTGGACGAAAACGAGACCCCGTAACCCCCCGTTTAGCCAGGGGGGAGGGGAGAAGAACATGTTTAAATAATTAATTTCAGGAGAACGGGAAGAGGTACGGGGTCGAAATTTTTATGGTAGGTGCGCCTAATGGGGGGCCACTTTAGACCATACGGGGGGACCGGAGCTTTAATTTAAGAGGGGATTTTGGGAGAAAAACCGATCCCGTATAGGTAGAGGGCTGAAATTTATAGAAGATGTACCACGGGTAAAAAGAAGATTCTGGATAAAAACGGGACCCCGCAACTCCCCCCCCCCCCCCC
>MU193572.1:10309-22507 GCA_016904865.1 Pissodes strobi
CCCCCCCCCCCCCCCTTTGTCCAGGGGAGGGGAGAAGGAAAAACTTAAACACTTAATTTCGGAAGGACGGGAAGAGGTACCGGGTCGAAATACTTATGGTAGGTGCGCCCTATGGGGGGCCACCTTAGACCATACGCAGGGACCGAGGCTCTAATTTAATGGGGGATTTTGGGGGGAAAAGCGTTTTTCGTCCGTATCTCTGCAACGAAGACTCTGATCGAACTTCTGACAAACGATGACCCCGCTTGTTGAAGTTTTCACTTCTATCGTTTGGTCTTAAGCACACACATTTTTTTCGTAAATTCGCGTGATCTTCATTACAAGGCTAAACTGATCGTTTTGGGAAATGGAAACAAGAGGTAGAAAAATATTAAATATGTTCCTAGCGGAAAATAAGGAAGTGGGTAATTAATTAAATTAAATTTGCCGCGGTATGAAACCACAAAATGTCTGGAGAAAGAATATAGAGAGCTGGCAGTTAGAAGTGATTACCCATTTGATTATCTATCTATCCTAAATTTCATCGGATATTTTCTTATATCACAATTTGGTAGAATACAGAGTATACAATTTTGATCAGGCTTGACGTCAGGAAGTTTCATGTAGAATTAAGTTGGATTTATAAAGTCATGCGCTCCGCTCGCAGCTTATAAGTTTGCGTTTCGCGTTGGCATGTTGTCGGACGTTGGCAAATTGATCAGTCGCAAATTAAAATATTTCCTCGTGATTCGGCACGTAAACAGCTAAATTGATCGCTTAAGATTCCTCGTACATTCCATATTCGGTATTCGGTGAAATCTGTAGCTTGGTAAAAAATGAGTGACAAGCATACATTTTATTAGCTTCGAATAAAATGAATACATAAATAAATGTTTTGAACATTTACAAAATATAACCTCCAAATTTAAGGATAACAATTTGACAACGCGAGCAATGAGTTGATAAAAGCTTATTTTTTGCCAGCGAACAGCGAACGCCAGTCTCGGTGAACACGGGCGCGGGCGTAAGCTTATAAATCCAGCTTTAACCTCCCAGTTATCTTTTGACGCATTAAAAAATCATATTTTAAAAATGCTATGAACTTTTCCCGTAATTATATGCTAATAACAATTTTGTAACTTCAAAGATATACCGGCTACCCAAGAAAATATAACTTTCTTATGGAGCACCTTATACCGGGTGACCATGAAATCAGATTGACCCCTATCACTTCTTGATTTTAGGGATATTAACTTGAAATTTGGCAGGGGTATACAAATGATTAATTCTGATTTACAGAATTAAAAATATAAGTTGATTCACTCCGCGCCATCGTCAAATTCCACTCCGCCACTCCCGCCTGCCCGGTAGACTGGTGCCAGTTTACAGTGGAGAGCTAGGTAATTTAAGTTTATTTTAAATTTGTTTACGGTCCGGCGTATAGGGTGATATTTCAAAAATAGCTGTTTGTTTTTGGTGGATTTCTGAGTAAAATGTCTAGTCGAAAATCGAAATATTTGTTCAGTAGTTGATTGTGAAAGACGAATGGCAGACAATATATCGCTCTTTAGGAGCCCAAAAGGGTAGGTATGTATTAGTTTATTATAAGCTTTTATTTAACTTCACTTGTATGTTTGGGTCAAATCTTACAAGTTAAATTTGTCCTACTTCCCATCAATGTTCAATATTAATATCGATTTATAGTGAGTACAATAGAGTATGTAATAAAAAAAAACTTGCAGGTGTCGAGCCTGGAAAAGTGCCTTAGAATTTATAGGATCCTACAAATATGCGAATGATGCACATGTAACGTCATAGCCGTACTAGAATGTGTGGTTTGCATTGTAATGTATATGTTTTGCAAATTCTTCTAAGAGCTGTATACATTCATATGCTGTTCCATCAACCGTGTTACCAACTAAAAAGGGTAACTTTTAATCCGATTTTGTGCATTTGCAAAATAATGTAAGATGGGTGCAAATATAGGTTTATCTAAAAGTATATTACTTTAAATTTTGTGCTAATTAGTTATTGTGGTAAAATTAACGAAATATAGAAATTGCTAAAACTTAGACAATTAGTTTTGCAAAACTTTTTCCAAAATAATTTGTAGAGTTTTGCAAAGTTATGATGTAGTTCATCCCCAAAATAAATTAAAATAAAGATTTTTGCGCGGGGTATTAAAATTCATTCTTGAAGTAAAAAATAATATATTTTACAAATGTTATTTAAATATGCAATCGTATTTACCGTATTTTTTTTAAAATATGCTGAATAAGGCCTTTATCTTTTCATCTTTTTTTGTGACTTCATAAAATATATTTTTAAAAATTTTAATGAAAACGTATTTCATTATTTAAATTCCTCCATTTATTAATTACAAAGCGGGAAATTTTACTCTATGTTCCCAATAGCGATTTGACCAAAATAAATCGCGTCAAACTCAGCTCTTATTGCCTCAGTACCCCCTACATTTTTTACCGTCGCGTTGCGTCCTCGGCTCGCCTTTTATATGACGATTTCATTGAATTGGCGCTTAGTGTACCAACTTATATTTTTAATTATGTAAACTTTGGATTAGGCTTATACTATTCTCACCAAGAATGTTGTATATATATAGGAACACATTTAAGAAATTATGAATTCTAGGTTTATTATTTAAAATACACATCATGAATATTTTTGTTAAGCTTATAAAATTTCCAATCAAACGTAAGAAAAATATACAGGATGTTCCGTAAAAAAATAAAAAATTGATTTATAGCTAAAAAATGACAGCTTGCAGCAAAAATCTGACTACACCACTGGATTCTACGTAAAAAACTGCATAAGAGAAAGTTTTTAGTTTTGCGATATGTTTTTCAACTACATTATTTTTAATTTCGCCCTGTATCTCAGCGGGCTATGAGCATTTTGTTCCTACCATCGTTCGTTTCATTAAAAAGTAGCATATTATTGCGAAAACCGCAACTTTCTATCTTTACTCGTAAGTGAGATACCCCGTAATATAATAGAAAATGGGCCGCCCTGTACATACGATAGCATTTTTGAAGGTATAAATATTTTCAGAAGCAAGAAGATACTAGGAGGTCAATGATACATGAAACACGCTGTACGTAAAGACCGGGTGATTTCGTATATATCAGTTACGGCTCGTCGGGTGGAGTAGGTGAGAGCCTCTTCACCAAAATAATGAACAACTAAACTAAAACCTTAAAATATTTATGTATATATTAATTTAAATATAATATAAATATAATTTTTCATTATACCAAGTTCATTTGCATACGATGTAAACATGCTTAACCGACCATACTATTATATTTTTAACCGATTCTCGTCAGCCGATGATGAGGCCCAGTCGCCCAGTATTCATATGCACTTGATCGCGCGTTGCCATGGTAACAGTGACGTCAGGCAGCCAGCAGACATTGGCTCGCCGCCCGGCACGTTTTTAGCGTTGGGCGGAAAG
The DNA here is from genome assembly GCA_016904865.1 of Pissodes strobi. Taxonomy (NCBI): domain Eukaryota; kingdom Metazoa; phylum Arthropoda; class Insecta; order Coleoptera; family Curculionidae; genus Pissodes; species Pissodes strobi. Next base: position 13,761 of record MU193572.1, read on the forward strand.
CCGGCACACATCTTCTTCATTCGGGCTATTAGTAGAGTGAGTGTATGTACGAAGATATTCTCTTTAAAAAACGATTTATCTCCAACTTTTTTGTCACAAGCTGAATTTTTTAGGGATTGAAGTACATAATAAATAACATAACCATTATTTCGGAGGTAATACAAAATTGGCCTGTGCAAAAGGGCACTATCATCGAAAATCGAGATATTGATACCACCATATAAAATAAATACTTCATTTTTGATCCAATGCACAATAAAGTTTTTGTGGAGAGTATTTTTCTATAATTATTTTTAAAAAATGGCCGAAAATAACTTTAAACGTAAGTATCTCTATTTAATTTCAGCCGTGCAAAAATTTGGTTAAAAAGTTGTATTTTTTTAAATATACCATTCATTTTACAAAAAAGGACGGCCTAGATGCGAAAACAGCATTCTTTATAAAAGTTTTTCTTATGTCTTTACAAGGTAATAGAGCAAATTAGGGAGATTTTGTTGCGATAATCTAAGAGCAGAATGGTATCAAAATAGGGATGTTGTTAAACCTCGCCAAGGCAATATGCTTGTTGATGCAACAAACAGGGTGTCTGGAAATTAGAGGTCAATGTTTTAATTATTGCATATTTTTTCATGTTTTACACTGGGACCGAGGGAAATTTCACTCAAATATAAGATGTTCCTGAGTAGGCCAAGACTGATACTTGTTTATATTGTTGGGTACTGTTGTCAACAATCCAGTCATAGCCTACTCAGGATAAAATAAACTTGGAACACGAAATTTTAATATGTTATGCATACTTATAGTCCTAAGCAATGACTTTTTTATTATTTTTTTAAAGGGTAACTATTTATTTATACAATATTGCATACTTTTTTAAACAGAGTTCAAATTAAAATGGACAGCACAACGGATACAAGTTCAGATGAAATATTGATATTATTAATGAAACAATACAAAAAGTAATTTCAGATGCTAAAAGTAGTAGTGAGTTCGAGGAAGTAATTTAGCACAAGCTAAGATAGCATAGTTATTCAAATAACAAGTAAAAAATATTGAGCGAGTCTGCTAGTACTCGAGACACTGATGTGCAAACATATCCTATATCGAGGTCATCCACATGAAAATCTAATGCCACCTTACGCCGCGTGACACCTGAATATAGACAACCACTAAGAGCCATGACACACACAGCGGTTTTTGCCGAATCGGCTGCCAAGTCGGATGCGGACTCGGCGCGTATAATATACTTCGTTAACAAGCAGCGAACTCGTCAATCAATAACGTTTACATTAGAATGTCCATAACCTTCCGCTCGCTTCGCACGCTACAGGGCCGCAACGAACAAAAACTAACCAAAACTAACCCAAGGCATGCCCAAAATCAAGAAAAAAACGTTTTACAAATATAACCTAAAAAGGAATTAAAAAATAGGATTAAAACTAACCGTAAAAATCAAGGCGCGCGAAGCCGCGAGTAAAAGCTAAAAGTGTCCTATGTTCTTTACTATACCCTTGAAAATATCTGTACAAAATTTCATGATGATCGGAACAGTTTATGCGTGAAAGCGTAAGAAACAAACAAACAAACACATTCGCATTTAAAATATTATTTATAATTCTTTAATAATACTTACGGCAGCTTCGAAGTAGATTAATTCACTGCACCAATTCGACACGAAAATCTACAAAGCTTATTCCTTTACCAGCTGCTCATCTATGGCCGACATCCTTAGATTTGGGAAAGTCAATAAACAAATTTTGCAAATTTTAGAAGACTGAATATTGTTTTAAAAGTCTGGGCATATGAATAATACTTTTAACGGTTTAAAACATACTTTTTATCGGCTAAAATTCATTTAAAGAAATAATTATTTTTATCTCTATACGGTGGTTCCAATATTTCGATTTTTGATGATAGTGCCCTTTTGCGCAGTCTAATTTTGTATTATGTACATCCGGAATAAGAGTTATCTTATCATGTACTTTAATCGCTGAAAAACTCAGCTTGTGACACCGAAGTGGGAGGCAAAGTCAAAATTAGTTTCAATCTACACCATACTATAGCTTTTTTATAACAACTCGACTCTTTAGGGAGGCAAATCTATCAATGATATTTTCATAAAAATAATGTTACCCCATGAGTTCCAACATAAGTTCTTTATGATGTGAGGTAACAGTCATACAGGATAGTCTCTCTTGTGAAATGGTATTTCTTGTAAAAGTTTTTAATCTTTTTAATAATGAAAAACTACTCTCTACCGATATACTCCATACGCTAGGTAAGATTCTGTGCTTTTGAGAGGTCCCCGCGATGTTTTTGCGGAATTATGTTGTCTAAGGTGTACTTATTAAGAATCTTATTATTGCTAAAACTAGGGAATTAAAATGGTTTGACACATAAAAGTTTTTTATTTACTTAAGCTATAGCTTTTAATGTTTTGTCATTGTAATATGAAGTTGGAATATATCAGTAGGATAATTTCATATTACAGGGTAGTCCAAATTTATCAAAAAAATGCAGGTAAAATTTTGTGAATACATAATTATATTTTTCAGTTATTTAAACAGATTTAGATTTATTCATTGTAGGGATTAGTGCACTTGACAACACAGGAATAACACACCAACTAGCAACTCTACAGCCGTAACTATTTTGCCGCGAACATTACGAACAAGTGCAGCTTGGTACAAGCTCTTCAGTTGGAGAAAAAACGTTCGTTACAGACTTTGGTAAGAGGCAGCCGTTCTCGATTTTGTATCCAAAAACAAGGGGATCAAGAAGACTTTGTGTTCTCTCCAAACAATGAGTTTGATTGTAAACAGTATAGAAACCCCGTAAAATAAGGAATCTAATATTTGAAGTAGTGGGTGGTAACTTTCCTAGAGAGACGGTCTTTTGGTGATGATAAATCCAATATCTCAGACAATTAAATGTATTGCAAGAATTGTTCTTGCGGTATACTTTTACCACAAACCCGTCTGCATGTCGAACAGAACTCTCTATTTCGGTTTCGGATAACCCTAAAAAATATCAATCAAAATAAGTACATATACGGGGTATAATTTTTATGGGTAGGTATACCTTGTGCAAAGTTTAGAAGACATTTTTCTGGTTCGGCATGAAGAACAGCACGTTTTGTGCCAACTTTGCTAGTATAATCCGCACCTGTTAAGTGGTAAAGTGCCGGAAGTACGAAACAAGTTTCTGTTCCATAACGACCAGCCATAACATGTAATAGAATGTCTCGGTTTTGTAGCTCCTGCTCCTGCTTTTATCCAAAAATTGTAACAAAAATTAAAGCAAAATAAATATTAAAACCAATGCTGCAGGTTTAGGTTTTACCTTTATTCCGGTAGCTTCAAATGTTCTAAAATGATATCATGCCATGATTATAATATCAGTATCTGACAACAAAATACATATTTTTTCATGTCTATCACACACTGCCTGAGCTATGTGAACCATTATTCTCATGCCAGCTTCTTCTATCTCTTTTTTTGCGACATATTTAAAAACTTGGAAGATGATAACGTTGATTGGAAATATTCAGTATTTGTAGTGCTGCAAATCAGTTGAACTTCAGGCCAGAATTGGTAACCATTTTTTAAAATAAATGAGCGAAGAAAGGATTGAAGCAAAATTTTATTTTCAGTAGAGCCCAAAACTTTTGTTCTGGAACAGGTAAAGGAACATCTTCTGTAATTTCACTCGTCATTAGCCTAGCCTTTCTCTTGTTTTCGGTGATAGTTTTAAATAACTATCGAATACAAAGTCTACCCTATTAAGCCTTCCCTTTAGTGTTCTGCTAATAAGGTTACATAATTCAGTAGCGAAATATTTAAAAGTTTTTAGGTTTTTCCAGTTTAGCTTTCGCAGTTCCATTCTAACATCTACCATTAAACAAAATTTATCATTGTTTCCCGATAATGTGAAATTTTCCTCACCAAGAGTTTTGTAGAGCTCTTCTAAAATACTGGATTTGTTGGATGCATTTTCATCTTCTGTGCATCTTCTTCTTCAAAAAGAATGTTCCCGTAAGTCAATTCAAATGCTAACAATGACATTATATCATAAATTCATTATCAAGCTAAGTCAAAGATACGTCGATACTTGTAGTTTTTTTTTACCAGAGCCCTTGGACTGTTTTTGTTTCATACATCCGCCAGCCAGTTTGAAACACATCTATACTCGACGCGCCGAACAGATTCACCAATTGCGGAAACAATTCGTCTTATTTTATGACTGAATGGACCCAATGTTTTGTTTTTCATTTCGATTTTTCTTATCCATAATACAAAAAATAAAAATTTTTGTGTGTTAATCAAAGTTCCTATGTTTGAAATCAATGGAATCATAAAATAAGAAGAATTATTGTATCCGTGTTTTCCGCGTTTGGTGAATCTGTTCGGCGCGTCGAGTATAACAACGCTTTTGTAGTTTCGGCAGAAGGGCATTCATGTGTACATTATTTCGTAGCAGCTGGTTCCCTTCCTTAATTGGATTTAATCAATCGGTTATAAATTTAGACATCTTTTGAAGTAAAGCGTCAGCCCGTTCAATTTTTCCTGTGTGGTAATAATGATGGGTTTTTAATTCATAATTGTCATTTTTTAAAAACGTCTTTTTTTTGTGAAGGTTGAATATTGCCAAAATTTCACGATAAACGAGGTCCAAGGCAGCTACAAAATATTTTTTACGAGTAAACCCAATAATTCTTGACCAGCTTTTCTTTGATCTGATGATTGTCTGCTCCAATGCTTAATCTGTACCAATTGATGTAAAAGACATATTTGACTGCTTGACTACAAAATGGCCTTCATAGGCGTAGTAAAGATTTAATATTAAAAATATTATGTATTATTATTATTATGTATTTACTATTTAGTATATTAACATCTTTTACAACTTTTGAAAATTTTCTGCATAAATATGAAATTTATGGAGCTTTTGGGCCTTATTTTTCACATTATGCCCCCCATCCCCCTTTCTCACTTTGAAAATACGGTATACCAAATATTTCCTAATTAATATATGGATCGTGGTTAACTGCAGCCAGATTTGTAATTAAAAGCATATAATATTTTAATTTAATGTAGCACGTACGTAATATCCGTATAATATGGGCTTCAAAGTACTAAAAAAATAACTGGCCAAAATCTTGAGTGGTCACAAACCAAAACATGTTTAGAATGGAGTATAAAAGCATTATAAATTGTTACATTGCGGGGACCTTTCAGCGAATACAAAACTATAGCTAGCGGCTGTATTAATACGCTCATCGATGGAATTGTAAGAATCAGACAAGATATATAAAAATGTCTTTATGAACTTTGGGGTCTAAAGTAGCGATTCTAATCCCCGATTTCGGGGATTAAAGTGACACTTTTGATCCTTAGAGATTAAAAGTAATATTATTGATTTATGAAGCAAAATGATGTATTTATTAATTTAGTACAGTGCCTATATTACAGAGTAATCTTTCAGATAAAGCACTGAATTAGAAAACTAACAACAAACTTATAAATTTATTTGTCAAAAACGTGTTACAATCTTACAGTTATTTTTACTAAGTAAAACCTAATTTTTAGTAATATTATTAATATTAACGTTTATGCTAACGTTACTACAGTTATTTAAATTAAAAAGGAGTTGAAAATTGGAGTCAATATTTTTAATTAACGTATTCTGTGGAAAAGTCACCGTGGAAGATGTAATTGTGTTTTGTACAACGAAACTGAACTTCTGAGGAGTATGGCGACAAACATTTGGCCAGCCACGTTTTTCTTCTGGTTTAGGGAATTTTCGACATAGCCCTCGGCAACGGCGCGCAGCGCTACTTTTCCAACCACCATGCCTTTAAATTGATCCAGGCAAAGAATATTCGTAGTAGTATGTTCTTTGATCCAGGTTTGCTCCCGAATCTGCAAGTAAAGACGCCGACGTTCTTCTAAAGCAGATCCCGGTATACAGCTATTCGTCAATTTTTGTTGGCAGCTCTCCAAATGTGTTTTTACCGACAAGCTGTGGGGTGCATCGTCCGTTACTGTACCCGACAAAAAAATCTCGTATGCTGTGTAGATGGTCTAGAATCATTGATTTCTTCGGTTTATAACCATCATTTTCCCTTTTTCAAAGTGCGGTAAGTTTACTGTACTTGCTAATTGGCCTCTAGAATCATCCTGGCTTTTATCAAGGAATACTGGCTCCACAACGACAAGGCCTTGAGTTTCTTGCACTTTTCAAAAAAATATATGTATAGCACCTTTTCTTCTGTGAAGCTATTCACGCTTTCAGTTCTTGCAATTTTATATTTTTGATGTGTAAACATGCACATTGAGGAGCTAGCTAATCCAGGCGGATTAAAAAACTAGCCGCTAGGGCTGTATTAGATTTTCATGTCCATGATGTCGATATAGGGCATAGGTTTACACATCAGTGCCTCAAGTACTAGCAGTCTCGCTCATTTTGTTATAATTTTAGAGGGTATCCAACAGAGAAAGCTCATTTTATAGAGATTGATCTTTTGTAAACTTTGACATAATTTTGTACAAAATGACTAATTTAGGGTCTAAATAAGCAGTTTCAACTAAATTTGGCGCAAACACTAAGCTAAACAAAAGTTACTAATGCATAGTAATATCTACTATGAAAAATTATCAATATTACGAAAACTCTCAATGGGCGAAAAACTAGAGTCTAGGTTCCAACGGCAACTGGGCGCCCGTCAGTGTTGCCAATGTTAATAGGTAAAACGTTTGTTTATTAGTTTAGAATGTCTAATATTTCACTTCATGCATGGCCCTCCGTTGGCTTCGCTCGCTATGGGGCGCAACCAACAACAGCTTACCAAAACTAACCCAAGGCATGCCCAAAATGTAGAAAAACTTCTTACAAACATCACTTTAAAAATAAATACTAAAACACCGGCCGGAATCGAACCCAGGGCGCCATATCACAGGCAAATGATCTGACCACTACACCACCAGAACAGTTGAAATATATATATAATACATTTATTTTAAATAATCTGAAATTACAATTTCACCTATGATATATTACACATAACTTTAAATCTAGAAGGTGGCACGTGTGTGTGCCCCTCGCACGCTCTTAATAGCGCCACTAATGGCCACTCAACGCGCCACACCTAACAGAAGTTGGCAGCTGATGTAATGCCAGCTATGTTTAATAATATATTTTCGGTGGCACTCAAATACATGATCTTTATTGCTTGGGCTGAGCCCTTCAATAGTGTTGCGTGATGGATTGCAAATAGCATGACGAAATAGCTGGCTTGTTTTGAGGAGGGGGAAAGGGAAAGATGAGGGAAAGGCAACATGGGGAAAAACACTGTGAAAAACCCCATTCCACGTTTCTTTGGTTATGGGGGCAATACAACATACAACATACAAGACAGCGCAACAAAAAGGATCAGAGATTACTTTTGTAATCTCAATGAGGTGGGAATTGCAACCAAACATCATAATGCTTGGCTACGTGTAGCCGTAATTCGCCTGCACGGAGCAGGGGAACAAGAGGCAGCTCGATCGCAGTGTGTATACGATGTATACTGATAACATTTAGCTACGGTTGACGATTGTTATAGGAGATCCGTGTCCCTAAGCACGCCCCGCCCACCTCGCTAAAATGGCGAGATGGGCGGTGCCTGTTCTTGGGGTCTAGTCAGTGGGTCAGGATGGGTTGACTTCTGTGCTCCTGGTAGATCTCGATTTCTCGAGAGTCCCAGGGGCACAAAAGGGGAAGTTTGACGGGTCTTTTAGGATCAGGGATGGGAATAGGTCCGTCGTCTAAGGCGGCCTGGGTTGCAGGTAGTACACCGTCGTCTTCCTGTGTACCGGGCCATGTCTGGGCACGTCCCGCGGGTCATATCTCAGGGTCGCCAGGTTAGCGGTCCTCGTTGAGCCGCGCACTCCCAGTTCATAGAACTTACATGCCTGTTTGTCAATATGTTCGTTGACATACTCTACGCCTGACCAAGCATGTAAGTCGCTGATCCGGGTGCGCGGCCCCGCCGAGAAGGCCGCCCTTAAATACTTATTCTGAATAATCTGGATCCTTTTTCTATGACACTCCGCAACCGAGCACCAGACAGGTGCCCCGTACAGCAGGAATGGCCTTATGATGGACCTATATAAAGTTATTTTATTGCCAGGACTTAAATAGGAACCACTCCGGACAAGAGGCCTTAACTTTTCGAAAATACAGTGATGTTTTTCGTGTATATATGCCACATGGCGACAAAAGTTAAGGCTCCTGTCCAGATAGATTCCTAGATATTTGACGTGGGATTTAGGAGGGATAAGGGTGTTTTGCACCCTAATTGGCCGTGCTGCAATGTTGGTTCGCTTTTTCGTGAAAATAACTAACTCGGTTTTATTCGGGTTTAGCCGAATTTTCCAATTTTCATAGAATGTTACCACGCGTTCCATGTGTGCTGCTAGATTATCTACTGCCTCCTGTGCGGTGAAGGCATGGGAATAAAGGGCGGTATCATCGGCGTAGAACGCCAAGGAAGTATCGGGATGGGACGGTAGGTCTGCTATATAATAGCTGAAAAGTTGCGGTGATAGTACCGTTCCCTGAGGCACCCCCGCCTGTATCGGCCTCGAAGTCGAGACCGAGTTGTGGACGCGTACCGAGAAGGTACGTCCGGCCAGGTATGACGCGATCAGTGCTGCTGTATGTAACGGGAAGCTCAGCTCCTTAAAGAGCTTATACAGCAGCCC
>JAEQML010063574.1:0-22988 GCA_016904865.1 Pissodes strobi
AGTAATCTTTCGAAAACGGCAATCTTACTTTGCGCTCGAAAAACACAGAACTTTTTCTACAGCCGTATTTTTTTAAAATAGGTGCACATTTTTCACTATACTTATTCTGAAATTTGCAAATGACTGTCAGCTTTGACATATTATGTACGGGCTTCGGGCATATTTAGAACAGGAATGCCAGCAACAAACTGTAACAAACGCACGACTGTAATTTATTTATCTTCGGTTTCCATGACCATTCAGCACACTAAACGGAAAAAGTGAGAATTTCCTTTTCCATGTTCGCGCTAGAGCGCAAAATAAGGATCCACGGCATTCGTCGATTTTGCGATTTCATTTGAATTGAGTATTTGGTTATTTTGCGCGCGGCTGTAGAAAAATTGATATTCTATGTTTCTATCAAAATATTTATATATTTACTTACACTTATAAACACCATATTTATGGTTATGTATAAATGACTGATCATTCTCGATCACGTTTACCAGATATCTTTTTTTATCAATTTCACTTACATATCATGTTTAATTTAATTTACTAAAAATGTAAACTAAATCAAATCCAGTCCGTCTCTGTTGAGTTCCAGCTGGCCATTAAAACCTAACATTTTTAATGTATGAAGGGCATGCGCGAAAAGTGAGGAAAGCATGAAAAAGTCAAATCTGGCTTCATCGACATCAAAGGAGCCAACGTAGAGTTAAATAACTGATTCGGTACGGTATAAGCTGTGGTTTAGTTCAACCATTGTCTTTAAGACAATGGTACAACAATCAGCTGGATACTGGGGAAGTCTGGTAGTCTCTCGGCCGACACCTATCGAGTATTGGCCCGGAACAGAAAAAGATGCAAGATAGGTGAAACTACAGTGACTTTATACAAGAAAAGTCACTGTAGGCGAAACTCGCGCTGTCGCTCTCGCACCGGGGAGTGAATCCAGCGCCGTATTAAGGATATTTTATTTTTGAATTACAGTACCGTATTATCAGGTTATTGTTAAACTCGGGTGCTAGGTGCTATGCCGATTATTAGTGATTAGAATATTCATGAAGGGAAAATAAATTAATAAACGTATTGGAACAATAAAAAGACACAATTTATTTATGAAGGGTTATACAAGGTCTAATTTCACAAGTCGAAAAATAAAACAAACATAAAATATGGTCCAACCACAAATAAACGTTAAGTAATTAAATTAAAATAAATACTAAAATGCATACATTTGATCGGAATCAGTGAAAAAGACAATCATTACATGGCTATTTTGAATATTTTACAATTTTATTATTTAATTCTTGATAGTAGATATACAATTTTGAGGGCGAAACGAAAATAAATGTACATCAAAACCGTTTGTGACTAAAAGTACTTCCACTATAATAATTTTATTGATTCCTCCATATGATTAATTTTTTTATTGATATTTTTAAAATTAAAGTTAAATATTTTTAAGAGTATAGTACATGCGAACTCTTCAATATAATTTTTTCTACGACTGCCCTGAAAATAGGCAAAAACGCACCTAGCAACTGCTCTTGAAAACTGGACATTACAAACATCTTGTGAAAAGTATACTTTGCACACGACGTATGCAAAGTGTACTTTTCACACGCTTATTCGGGTATTTAGTTTAAAGGGCTTCGTCTCCGTTTTAGAGCTCGCCCTCAGAGGTCCCATTCCCAGATCTCTAAAAAAGGGGGCCCAATTTTAGGGCTTCTTCCCTCTCCTGGAGCCTCTTTTTGCAAAATTGTAGAAAATAGGACTCTCAGAGCAGGGGTCCCCTTTTAAGGCTTGGGGCCCAATTAGTGATGCGACAATCGAATATTACCAACCGAATATTCCCGTAAATTCTGTAACTTACGGTAATATTCGCTCACCCCCAAAGGAATATTCGTTTTTGGGTAACATATTACGGTTATATTACCGAGAACATTTCCGATAATATTACGAATACATTCGTCATAGCTTCTGTGTAAAATGTATGTATTGTAAGTTGGTGTCCACGGTCACGAAACTTAGTTAACAAACCGGGATGCTTTTCTGTTCTTGATTTTTGCTCGGGGCCTGGCCAGCCAGCGAAAATAGAATTGATGAAGAAGAAGTGTATGTGGAAGTGAACTAAGGAGGGCTTCCCTCTAGCCCTCCTTAAAGTGAACATAACCCACTGAACTATACATTACAATTAATGACGGGCATTACCGAATAATTTTGATAACCACATTATTTATATTCAATAATATTAATAATCGAATGATAAACAACAATAGAATACAACACAGTTAAACTGTTGTATAAGAGGAAAAAGATCTTTCAGAGAATCAACTGATGCTAAAACTACTGAACCCAAACCGGAAAGTACCCGGTGATCTTTTTTCTAGTGATGTAATGTTTCTTTTATAGGATGCATTTTTGAAAGTTTAGCTGATTTGAACCGAAAAAAAATTACTGATACTTAACAGATCTGAACTTTTAATAAAACAGTATTTTTAGTCAAAAATGGTGGTAATTCTCTACTCGTATATGGTTATAAATAGACTCAGTTCCAAAAAAATTACGCACCTAATTTTGGTTGCAGCTTGCAACAAGCTTTGTCACTTCTGACGAATGGACCGATTTTTTTATTTTTATTTGTGAGTAGACAATTCCTTTGTCTTTTAAAATAAAATAAATGAGGTGGAAATTTTCTCAAAACCTCCTGGACGGCAGTGGAAAATCTCGAACCATGCTTTTTTCTTAATTTTTGACTCATCCTGTGTATTAATCAAGTAGTAGTTTAGACAGTGCTTACACTCTATGTGAGAGACGCTTCTTTGACGAGCATTTTGTTTCTTTATTCATTGATCATCTAAGATTGTATGACATACAGCTTTTTTGCTGAGATATACAGATGATCGCATGTTGAGATTGCGAATTTTACGGAATCCATGAACATACTGTGGTAAACGTTCAGCAAGATATTGGCCAAACTCGTGGTGTTTGAATAAGACGGTATACAGACGTTTAAAAGGAGTTAATTTGAAAGCTAGGAAACCTGCAAGAGGTCCCAAATATTTGCCCGAATATCGTGCGGGTACTGCGGGTAGAAGAAATTTCGTCGAAAATTATGGAGAATAGAATATTGCTGAATGGTCGATTATCTTGTTTACGAACGAATCAAGATTTTGCTTTAAAATAGTGTATTGAAGAAGTGTGTGGAGAAGAACTGATGAATGGTTTAATAAGAATTTAATAACGGAATGCAAAAGTTTTAACGGTGCTTCAGTTGGTGTGGAGAGATATTTCAGTCAATGGGAAAACACCGCGTAGTGTTATTCCGGTGAGGTAGTCTACATTCTCCCAATTCTACATTGATATTTCACACCACATGTCTTACCTCATGCAGAGTTAGCACGTTATGTTATTTAGGTTAAAATTGTTTTCACATCATACATATTATATATTAAATTAATACAAAATAAATTATTCTGGGCTCAATTTTAAATATAAAATTGTGAAATTTTGTTTAATAGTATATTTCTGAACAAGGATAATAAATTACCTACCAAGTTTAGTCTACTGCTAAAAAAAAGTTAAATGTCCTTAAATCTCTTAAATTACGGTAAGTTCTCGTAATTTAACGAATATTACCGACCTAAAATAAATTACGGTATTTTTTACATCACTAGGCCCAATATTAGGGCTTCGCCCCAGGGTACCCCATTCTAGAGTTTCGTCCCCCCTGGGCACCATTTTAGGCCCTTGCCCCAGGGGGAGCCTCTTTTCCAAATGTGTCAAATATGAGGCTCCTACACCGGGAGCCCCATTCAAAAGCTTCGCCCCCCGAGGGCCCCATTTGAAAAATGGGTTCCGTACCAGGGGCACCATTTGAGGGCTTTGGGCCTCACCGATCCCCAATTTAGAGCTTCACCCCCGGATGCTTCCTTTTCCGAATATGTAAAAAATTGGTCCCCCGAGGGAAGGCAAAGCCATAAGAGGAGACCGCCGCCGGTGAATGGCGCCTTTTTCCAAAGATATGAAAAGAATAACTCCAAAAATTAAGGGCGAAACCCTAAAAGGACGCCCCCGCTAGGGCGTTGTCCCAGCCCTGGCATCTCAATACCTACTCATTAACTAGTTACACAAATTGCTGTAGAAGTGTTTGTAAACTATAAATTTTAATTTAAAGACAAGATGCTTGATATATTATATAATATCAATATTATTTGCAGTCGTAGAAAAAGTACGGTATGCAACGCGTGTGAGAAATCACCAACCGTAGGCGAGTGACCTAAATTACACTTCAACGCTTGTTGCACAATATACTATTACTTCAAATATGTTGGGAAAATTCTTACTTTTTCCGTCAAGTGTGCTATGAATAGTCCCGGAAACCGAAGATAAATAAATGACAGTCATGCGTTTGTTACAGTTTGTTGCTGGCACTCCTATTCTAAATATGCCCGAAGCCCGAATATAATATGTCAAAACTGACAGTCATTTGCAAATTTGAGAATAAGTATAGAGAAAAATGTGCATTTAATTTATAAAACTGGGGCTGTAGAAAAAGTTCTGTGTGTTTTTTGAGCGCAAAATAAGATTGCCGTTTTCGAAAGATTACAGCAACAATCTGCCTTAGGCGGCAATCTGCGCTCTAAAAATACAATTAACTATTACCAGTATATAATTACGAAGTGAGTTGATGACATAGAGGATGATGACATGATATGACGAAACATTCATTGCTTTGCACAGACATGCCCATAATGTACAATAAGAATATTCAAGTTAAAATGTGGACCCAACAAAATATCACAGCTTTGTACTAAGCCGTGAAAATATTACATATATCGTAGTTATGATTAGATACTTACCTCTTTTTAACACATTAGGAAACCGAAAGAAGCTCCTATCACAATTATATTTTTTATTAATACAACCTTTAGCGGCACAAAGTTGTCTCATCTTTGGGAAACTCATGATATAGCAAGCTATGAAAACACGAAATCGTTATCAACACTTTTAACTACGCCTATGCTCAATTGTTTCTATATATAAGGAACAAATACCCGCTAACGACGCTAGTGCCGTGTCTTCCCCATAATGGCGCCATGCGCAAGGATCGGCGTAAATCGTTCTCACGAATCTCACGATTCAGTAACAGGCAGAGCAGGAGAGCAGAAGCTCATTGTTTTCGCGGGCAATGAGCACCCCTGCTACCTGATTGGCCAGCCGACCATGTTAGGACATGGAAGCGGGGCTTGCTAGAGGTTCCACTCCTCTTATACATATGCACCAGCACTCATCACTTGTTGTCAATGTTGTCAACCGTACAAAACATCAGTAATAGTCGAAATAAAGTAATTTTAGCATTTGCCTTTAAAAAATCGCCCGATTGGCTTAAAAAACGCTCGACTGGCTGTTCTTGTGAAAGGTCACGTTAACGTTGGAATTAATAAGCCAACTTTTCAGAAACCATATTAATTCATCTGCATCAGTTGATAGTTACAAACACGATAGCAGGAACAGAAATGGACCCATGGCATCATTTACTAGTTTATAGTTATAGGAGAGATTAAAGAAAAAATCGAGTGGTAGCGTTTTTTTTGTCACATGTAGCGGAATGCGGGAGGAGGTTGGCAACGCTGCTTGCAGTTTGCAGTGCTTGCCTTGCTGTACCACTATTGGTGCTATGGAAACTACTATTTGAGCACGAAACATCTTTTAGCAGTGGTAACATGATTTGAAATGGAATTGCTATTTTATTATTATTTTTTATATTTTTTTGCAATAATATTATAATAGTGGTAAAGGAGGACATTTCGGTGACAAGGGAGAAAGGAAGACTCAACGTTTTAAAGAAGGACTGTCCTCCCGAAAGGAGGACACTTAGCAACCCTAACTGCCAACTGCAGCAGCACAATTTATACCGTACCCGAATCAGTTAAACAACTCTACACGTGTTTTGAAGCCAAGAGGAGAGCTGGGAGTTCTTATCTTGCGCCTACGCTCAATGAGTGAACGCTGCCTTTATAAATAAAACATCAGTTCGGCATATATGTATGTCTCTTTTCAATAAGATAACGCAGGTAAGGAGAAAGAGATAGAGATAGTGTTGGCGAGAATTAATCGTATAACGAGGCACGCAAAGGCTTGTATTCAGATGAGATCTCGATTATTGATTTTCTGCGCGGCGGCAGGAAAAGTATGTTGACCGAAAAGGAACCGAAAAGCGAAAACTACCATCTTGTTTGTTCGAGAATCGGCTTTGTTTGTAGTGCTTTTTGTGGACTGCTTTCGCGAATTTTGTGTATTGTATCCATAATCTTAGTTATATGCCTATGACTAGGTCCTAGTTCGATTCTGTCCACGACGGCCCAGCTGGCCGCATAATTCTGACATTTCCAACTAATAATGCGCATGCTCGAAATATGAGAATCCATGTAAATATAGAATTTGGCTTCACCAATATCAAAGGTGCCGGCTCAGAGTTGTATAATGCGCATGCTCGAAATATGAGAATCCATGTAAATATAGAATTTGGCTTCACCAATATCAAAGGTGCCGGCTCAGAGTTGTATAACTGATTCGGTGACGATATAAACTGTGGCAGCAGTACTCAGTAGCTACCCTTAGTTTTTTTTAAGTAGGCTAGAACCATGATACAATAACAGGGAAATGTTATTGTTGTCTCTGGTATTGTATCATGGGCTAGAACAACCCCCTACGGGTGTCGTACAAGTTGGCCACGACGTTGAAAGAAGAACGTCAGGCGTAACAACCAGTAGTAGTAGATAGTATAGTATAATATAGTATCTTTGGGTTACGTTTGGGTTGGCCCCTAGTTACGTGCCCGGAACGATTTTAGACCGGCGCGACCTAGTCACTAGTAGCATTATTTGTAACGTTCGACCTTGACAGCAGCCAAAATGATTACTGTCGCGAGACACAGGATGGTGGTGAGGTGGGAGTCCTGGGCTTGCGCGCGCCGCACAATGTTTACATTTGTATTTTTATCACTTCACTCATGGACCTACTCCCGCTACAGGGTGCAACCAACAAAACTAGCTCAAGGTGTGCCCAAAATAAAAAAAAAATTTACTACATACTCGTAAAAAAATAAAAGAAAACATCGACGGAAATCCGATACCGTAGGACGCGCCGTATCAGAGACCGAACTACATTTCCAGATAGCCATGGAGCTCCATCTATTGGGCACGTAGTTTAACCATGTTTTTACGGTCCAATGAATTGCTTTCAAGTGCTCCGGTGGTTCATTGGTTAGATGCTGGGCCCGAGTTCGATTTCTGTCGCTGTTTTTATATTTTTGAAGTTATATTTGTATAAAGCTTTTTCCTTCATTTTCGGCATGCCTTGGGTTAGTTTTGGTTAGATTTTATGGTTGCGCCCCCGTAGCGAGGGGAGGCAACGCTACCTACACTATAGGTGGCGTTGGCGGAGAGCCATGCGTGAAGGGAAATATTAGAGAGTTCATTAGTTGCAGATCCGCGGCTAGCTCCAAGTCTGAATTATCAGAGCACTTGACAGCAATTCATTGCACCGTAAAAATAAGTAGACCTATGCACGAAAAAACGGGTTCTACCCTAGTCTATGGTTTCTACGAATTTCAAAGTGAGAGAGAGAGAGAGGGAGCGATAGCGAGAGAGAGAGAGAGAGAGACTCGTCAAGTGAAAGGACTCGTTAAGATGGTTAAGAATAAAATATATGCACCCTGAAGCAAGAGCAGTTAAATGTGGTGCAAATCTTAGCGATATTGTCAATTCTCTTGCATGCCCAGTATCAGAATTACCCATGTCTTACGGTCCAATGAATTGCTGTCAGCAGGTCTTTTCAGTGGCGGCCGGTATATGTGCTGAGGAGCTGCAGCACACAGTAAAATCACAGGAAAATTAAAATAATATTTTAGTACATAAATATTTACAAATGTTCGTTTCAAAATTATTATTTACCTGAACAGTAAAGTAAAGTATTGCCGCGCGGCTAATATCTTCGCGATAAACCTACCCACTACACAGTCAATCCAGACCGAACGCATTGCGTTCATTATATATTTATCTATGGTGTGCGATATGAATTTTAGCACAACGAGCCTTTCGGCCGTCGCATCTCCGATGATCCCACTCGCGGCCGCTCGCCTATTTTCAACCGTTATTTCAATCGTCGGTGCTTGTCGCATTTGATTTTAAATATAGTAGCCAGGCCGTTTGCGCTAGTTTAGCTTAATTTAAGCAGTCGCAAGTAGTTTTCAGATATTATTTTGTGAAAAATGAATCAAGTATCTTATTTATTGGCGAATCCATTTGTGCGTTTCTCTTTGGAGGACAAAATTAAAATTAAGGAACTTGGTCGACCTACACCAACCCTTAAAATAACACAGGATGCGAAAAGCAAAACTTCTACTTATAAGCGGCAATTCCACGTAAAGACTTATGACGAAAATAAGTGGATTTGTTGATGTGAGACAAAAAGTGCACTGTTTTGTTTTCCATGCTTGTTATTTGGCGATGAAAATTCTTGGAGCAAATTAGGGGTAACGGATTTGGGACACTTAAGCAACTTAATTAAAAGGCATTCGCAAAATAAAACACACCTAATTAATGTCTTTAATTTAGCGAATATAGGTAAAGTGAATATTGCTACTCAACTTGATAGTGCTTACCGAATCTCAATTGAAAAACATAATGAGAATGTTGAGAAAAATAGATATATTTTAAGCAAAATAGTTGATTGTATTAAGTTTTGTGGTGCATTCGAATTAGCTCTACGTGGACACGACGAAAAAGATGACTCTTTAAATCCAGGCGTTTTCAGAGGTCTTTTAGATCTTATGGGCAGTGTCGACTCGCCAATAAGAGATCACTTTAACAGTGGTAGTGCATTTAAAGGGCATTCCAAAACAATGCAAAATGAACTTTTAGACTGTATGTTAGAGGTCTGTCAAGATGAGATGCTACGACAAATTAATATCTCCAAATTTATTTCTATCATCGCAGACGATACCACCGACATTTCTGGAAAAACGCAGACTTGCCTTGTAGTGAGGTATGAATACAAAGGGAAAGTTTATGAAAGATTCTGGTCATTTGTCAATCCGGATGGGCAGAACGCAGATGCCATTTCTCTGGTAATTATTGATGCACTAAATTTAATGGTAAAAACCAACGTACAAAAAGTTATTTCCCAAAGCTACGACGGAGCAGCTGTAATGTCTGGAAAAACTAATGGCGTACAAGCGAAGGTCAGAAGTAAGTTTGTGAATGCATACTATACTCATTGTTACGCACATCAACTAAATTTAATTATGTCCCAGAGTGCAGCAAGCAATAAATCAGCTAAAGTATTTTTTGCAAACTTGTCTGCTATTCCAACATTTTTTTCAAATTCACCCGCACGTTTATCAGCATTAGATGAATCAATTGCCCGTAGAATACCATCTGTTTATGCAACTCGATGGAATTATCAATCAAGGGCTATTAATGTTGTTTTTCATAATCGCCAAAAATTAATCGAATGTTTTCAAGCACTCCAAAATTCACCTTCCGTCGAAACTGTAAGGAAAGCCAGTGGCTGCCTGCGACTCTTGGAAGACTATGACTTTAATTTTAGGTTAAATTTTTTCCAACGTTTAATGCCACACATCGATATTTTATTTAATCAATTTCAGTCGCGAAATTCGTGTTGTTCTTCAATAAAAAAAAATTTAGACACATTTCTGGGCATCATCGAGAAAGTGCGAGGCGACACAAAACATATTTTACAAAAAGTTTCAGAAGATTCAAGTGTGTGTTGCACAACCCGTAGACGAAATGAAGACTCTAAAATCCGCGATGCAACAGAAGTTTGTGATATCATTTCTACGCAAGCAAAGGACAGGTTTGAAAATACGGACTACATAGATATTGCAGAATTGTTAAATTGCAATAATTTTGAACTTTTCGAAAACAACTTTCCAGAATCCAAACTTATTTTGGCTGTAAAGCGTTATTCCTTTTTAAACAAAATTAAACTTAAAACTGAACTAATGGTGCTATATGAAAGACCAGATTTTAGAAAATTTTCTAGTCTCCTCTCACTTTTAAATTTTTTATATGATAACGACTTAGAGGATTCATTTAATGAGGTAATGACATTAGTTTTAATTATTATTATAACACCCATATCCACTGCAGAAGCAGAACGTTGTTTTTCAACTTTAAACAGAATTAAAACTTTTCTGCGAAACACTATGTCGCAAGAGAGACTTAACGCTTTGACAATGCTATCTGTTGAAAAAGCGCTGATTCATTCTAATGACAGTTCTATCACAAAAGTTATAGAAAAATTTGTTAGTAAAAAAAACGCTGTGTCTAGACTCCCGGTACCGGTATCCGAATAAATCCCGGTAAAATATAATGGCGGTATGATGACGTAATGGTCTACCGGTATTTACAATAATCCCGGTAGATTACAATATGTCTTCGTGATGCAATCAATTTATCGCAAGAGCTCTCGTGGTGTAGAGGTTTAGATAGTTGGGTCTCACCTGGACGGCACGGGTTCGAACCCCATTGCTTTTTTTTATATTTTTTTAAGATTATGTTTCTAAACAGTTTTTTTTCTTGATTTTGGGTATGTCTTGGGTTAGATTGGGTTAGCACCTGGTTAGTTTCCTTTTCTTGAGCCCCCGTAGCGAGCGAAGCGAGCGGAGGGTCATGCGGATCGACCAATAGGAGAGGCCGATTTTGATATAGTCGGCTACGCCTGTAAAGGATCTTTAAACGCTAATTATTTTATAAAATTTAACGGTATTAATAGAAACACCGGCAGAATATTACGTCATCAATTCATACCGGGATTTATGCGGACATCGGTACCGGGAGGCTAGCATAGCTTGATATAAATACCGGTAGATTTTTACCTCATTATATATACGTCATCATTTTACCGGGATTTATTCGGATACCGGTACCGGGAGTCTAGACACAGCGTAAAAAAAAATAGACGTATGGAGTTTGTATATAAAAAATAAATTTTAAATGTGTTCAACCATCAAAAGGCTATGTTCAGTATGTTCTCTTCTTAATATGTTCGGCTTAGATTTTTAAGTATTAGTTTGTTAATAAATAGTAGAAGAAATTTTAGTATTTTTTTTTTGTCTTCGATACATAGGTAAATGTGAAAATTATTCGATAAATTTAAAATTACCCATAATGCAGCACACAGCAATAAATTATCACGAGCCGCCACTGGGTCTTTTAGTGCAGTGGTAAGTCGTAAGATTCAGTGCTTTTGATATGGCGCGGCATGGCGGCTCGGGTTCGATACCAGCGGCACGCCCAGTGGACATCATAAGAATTAAAAATATGATAACCAGTATAATCATCAACGATCGGTAATTTTTTTTCTTATTTTTGGTGTGTAAACATCTTACGCAGCAGTACTAGTACGGTACGAGTAATCTCGGGAAAATAGACGGTAGTGTGTAAGTGAAAGGTGTAAGGGTATGTGACATGATAACCCATGCACATTTATTAGTGCGCAGCTACATCAGCGCTTCCTTGCAAAGCGTGTTCTTTCTAACGCCAGAATATAGACAACCAAATCCAAATAAGTGGTTGTCTATATTCAGGCGTCACAAAGGCGAAATATACTCTTTACAAGGGCTGCTCAAATATTTGGGAAGCATGCAAAATACCACTAAGGGCTTTAAAAAATATCCAGTCGCTATTGAAGCAATACAATAAATTACACAACCGATGTCGATATAGAATATGTTTACACATCAGTGTCTCGAGTACTAGCAGATTCTTTTTTTTAAGGTTGTGTAAAAAATTGTTATCTTCATTTTGGACATGCCTTGGGCTAGTTTTGGTTAGTTTTTGTTGGTTGCGTCCCCGTAGCGAGTGGAGGGCCATGCGAAGCGCGAAATTGACAAAGCAATTTGGCGATATTGTGGACATTGGCGCTACATTTAGCCGGTCTTCCCCGAAGCACTGGAGCGTCAAACATTCGGCGTACTCCAGCCACTCCGTGTGCGTGAAACACGAAAACTGGAGAACGACATTCGTTGTAGTTCGAACACAGTCGAATTTCGGTTACGGAGGGCTATAGGGTATAGCCCTACGTAATTTCGATCATATATTTAAAATATATGAATTTCGATCATATATTTAATTAAATATATGATTTCGATGAACCATGGTCAATAAAACTGTTCATTGATTCTATATAGGTTCAGTGATGCCAGATCTAGAGATTTGTCAATTAACACAAAATGTTTTTGCTAGGGACACAGGGATGTTTTAGGGACGATTTACCATTCCTCAACAAAATATATTTTTTTCTACAGCCTCGCGCAAAATAACTAATTATTAAATTCAAATGAAATCGCAAAATCGGCAAATGCCTTGGATCCTTATTTTGCGCTCTAGCGCGAACATGGAAAAGAAAAATCTCACTTTTTCCGTCGAGTGTGCTATGAATGGTCATGGAAACCGAAGATAAATTAATGACAGTCATGCGTTTGTTGCTGGCACTCCTGTTCCAAATATGCCCGAAGCCCGAATATAATATGTCAAAACTGACAGTCATTTGCAAATTTCAGAATAAGTATAAAGAAAAATGTGCATTTAATTTTAAAAAATGAGGCTGTAGAAAAAGTTCTGCGTGTTTTTCGAGCGCAAAGTAAGAATGCCGTTTTCGAAAGATTACTGCACTCCGGTACGCGTCGCGCAGTAACATTCTTCCTCAAGAGACCATCCGTTACTTTGCGCTCTAAATACACATATAACTATTGGGTTTTTCTGATTGAAAAAGAATGCTCATAGGTTTGTGCTTCTTTCTTAGATACACGATTCTAAGTGGATTAATTTGGCTGCACTGGTCTTGATTTGAAACCGTGGAATTACTTAATTTATGCGTCGATCTAATAAGCCGGCAGTCCGGTACTTGACTTGTCTCTTTTCTTTAGTCTATTATCTAATCACTGTAGTCAATCGAGACGAGATTCGGTAAGCCTTAAAGTTAAATTTACTGTAAAATGTCAGGTCACCAATGATCATTTGCAACTGACACCTAAGAACCTATATTCACATCAAAAACTTATTATTTATATGCCATACTGATATAGAATAGTTATTTGTTTTACTAGGCAGCAAAGTAGTAGATTGACTGCCGCGGCTGATAGTTCATAGCCGAGCGTAGCGAGGCTAGGAATTCAGCTAAGGCAGTCAATCTACTTTGCTGCCGAGTTGAACATATAATTTTTTCTCCGATTATTTATATTGATAAATGTATTTTGTATATTTGCAAATTATTACAATTCCCACAATCTTTTTATTTTTCCTGTAGTGATAAATAAAGACAACATTTGATAGAAATCGCAATTGTTGGAACGGTTGGTTGCTATAGAAATGTATATGTCCATAATAATTATAGTTTGACAACTTATGTCAAACGTTTTATTCCCATAGAGACTAATCACTTTGCTGCCTAGGCAGCAAAGTACTTACTTTGCTGCCTGGACAGGAAAAGTAATACTTTGCTGATTGATATGTATCTGCAAAATTAATATTTGCTGTCAATCGGAGAAAAACTTATTTTTATACTATTCTTATACTAGTATATCATTAATCACTATTATACCAATTTTTGATGTATGAACATCTTACGCGGCGGTATGAGGGTAATCTCGGGAAAATCGACGGAAGTATTTTTATTTGTCTTTATTTTAGTTATTAACAAGTTATAACTACATACCTAGTCTAAATATGTCTATATTAACAAGTAATACAAGCGCATGTTATGTGCGTGGCGTTGTTCGATCAACGCCATTGCTAACAGCAGCTGACACCCTTAGTGGGGGTCGATCTTAGCCTATTTAGTTTACTAGGTTATGTGGTACTGCTTTTTGTTTTCGCTTTCTTTGGGCGAACCTTTCAAAGCCGTTATTCCTCTTAGAATTGCATAAAGCTCTTGGTTGATGAAAAAGCTTGTAAAATTGGGTATATGTTACTGCCTGGGGGAAACACAGGGAAAAACAATGAAAAACCCTGTTTAAAACTGCTCATAATTCGAGCAGGGAATCACAATGTTAAAATGGACAAGCACACTATACAACATAAAATAAGTATATATAAAATATATATACAAGATGTATTTACATGTGTGTATAGGCTTACTAGGCGTAGACCTCTTCCAGTAGCAATTGAATAGTATTAGGTCGCATGAATCGAACCTCACGGTCCGACTGCGGAGACATGGACGCTTCCGTGGCATGTGCTGAAATGAATGGCTAAGGTACTGCAGCTGCATATTTATATGTTTCGCATGTCCCTTGCCAGGCCCGACCCCCGTGTCCGAACACCGTGAGCTAGCCAATCAGGAGGCAGGTCGCTCATACTACCCAGTTGGGCGATGTGCTCCTGCTCTCCTGATACTTTGTGAAATTTGAAAAGTTAGAAATAGACTGTTCTCGAAAGTTAGTTCATGGTATTAGATATTAGATGCGATTTTTATGGTGTAAGTTAATATGCCCTAGGGAAATTGAGTCTAGGGAGACATTAGTTGGTGATAGAAAAAGGTAATTTCCCGATAGATCGTGCCGTGTGTTATACGGCGCTCCGGGTTGTAACTAATGTCGGCAATATTTGCTGTAAGCGGCGATCCTTTTATCTGTCGGGCGTAAAACCTGCATGCCAGGGTGTCAATGAATTCATCGACGTACTTCATTTTTGCCCAAGCATACAGGTCCTCAGTCCGGACTTGGTCTCTCAGAGTTAAGAAAAACGCCGCTAGCAGGTAACAGTTTTGGATCACCTGGAGTTTCCGTTTATGGGTTTTAGCCGCCGAACACCAGACCGGAGCACCGTAGAACAGAGCCGGCCTAATTACTGTTCTATACAGTCAGCAATTTGGGCACGCTAAGACGTATTGCAGCTGACAAGTTGCGTGCAGCAAATATGCAGGCAGGCACGAAATTATCCACTGTAGCAACGATTTTCACAAATGCGTGAACTGCGGGGACCCTCACCGAGCAATCGATGAGACATGCCCTGTGTACATCTACAAACTAAATATGATACAAACTACTGTAAATAAGCCTAAGCAAACCTACCGGCCTGCGCCTCTCCCGACAAACCCCGCCTGGAAGAATCAAGAAGCACCCGCAAGAGCTGCAGACGGTCCACGGGGCCAAGGCATAAACAATTGCCAACGGGAAGAAGAATTCAACGGGCAGTTTCCCCCAATGCGCGGCAATCGCAACCATGAGCAGGCACTGAGAAAGCAACCACCACAAAATGTAAATCAGGTTAGTGGTACTGCTCGCGCAAACCCTAATGTAAATAACGCTGGAATATAAGCTTATTAGCTGGGCTTAAAAAGGATCGACCCGCTATCAACATATTAAGTCCTTTTTTGATATAGGCATTTTTAGCTGCAATAGCTCGAAAGTGGTTGCTAGAGTTTAATTTTTTGTCAAATATAATGCCAAGATATTTAACTTGCGTCTTTGGTAGTATTGCATTATTCCCTATTACAAGAGGAGTGACGTCGACGTCCAGCCTCTTACGTGTTATCACGATGAGTTCAGTCTTAGCTGCATTTAAGGTGACCTTCCATCTCTCGTAATAGGGCATAAGTATACTCAAGTGTTCGACCAAGGTAGATTTTGCCACTTCCGCTTTAGGATCGAGGGAATAGATTGCCGTGTCGTCGGCAAAAAGGGCTTTCTGGGTATTAGGACAAGACGGAATATCTGCTATAAAAAGATTGAAGAGTAGCGGCGACATTACTGCACCTTGTGGCACCCCCGCAAGCAATCTTCTACTGCGCGAGTTGTGGTGGCCAATTCGAGTGACAAAAGAGCGACCGGCAAGGTATGACCCGATGAGCGCTACCCAGTACAGTGGCATGTTGTACTTTGCCAACAGTTTGTACAGCAGCCCATCGTGCCACACCCTGTCGAATGCCTTTTCGATGTCGAGCAGCAAAAGTGCTGTCGACTGGCTGTTAGTAAAACCCTTGTAGATGTCAGTGGCTATTTTCGGGCCAACATGACGGTGCCATGTTGCCCGCGAAAGCCAAATTGCTCGTTCGGAAGTATATTGAGCTCTTCTACCATTGTTAACCCTCGACAAGATAAGCCTTTCAGCTACCTTCCCGAGAGTGCTCAACAGGGATATAGGGCAGTAAGACGATGGCAGGGCTGGGTCTTTTCCCGGTTTAGGGAAATGAATGACGCAGGCTTCCTTCCAGGATCGAGGGAAATGTTGCAGGCGGATTACCGCGTTAACTGTATGCATTAGCTGGATAAGTCTTTTCTTGGGTAAGTTTTTCAGGACTATATTCGGAATGTTGTACGGGCCGGGAGCTTTATTTCTTGGAAGATGACTGAGTATTTTGCGGATTTCCGCAGGCGTTATTTTCATCTTGTCAAGAACTAACGGGGAGATAGGAAAGATATTTACGGTCGCGCTAATGCGTTCCTGCTCGGGCAGGGTGTCGGGCGCCTCACTGTAGACGCCTTCCAAGTAATCCGCGAAGGCCTCCGCTTTTCCTTGCTCATCAGTTATGTCAAGGTCGCGATGCCTAATTGTAGGAATTTGCGTTATGCCTCCGCGGACTCGTTTGGCCAACTTCCATACTGAGCCGTCCTCCCTGTTGATGGTATTTATGTAAGCCATCCATGCATTGTTACGGTCTTCCCGGATTTTCATCCTTATTTCCTTCGTCAGTGCGTTGATTTGAGTGGTGCCCTGTCTAGTCCGGGTTCTCTGCCATCTTCGTCGAAAGCGATTTCTATAGGTGATGAGATCAAGGAAAGGTTCGGGAAGGGATTATGTCCTAGGGTGCAGAGCGATTCTAGGACCCATGGCATCGCGGATGCGCTGGATATTCAAAGTTAGTTGATCTACCTCGTTTTCAAGCTCCTGGACAGTCGTTATTTGTTCAGGGACGACAGTTAACTCGTTGAGCCTAGCTCGGAACTCCCTCCAATCAGTATTCCTGTACGAAATGACGGTGTCATTTTCCACAGGGACCCTGCAGTACAGGCCAATCCTGATTGGAAGGTGGTCCGAGTTTAGGTCGTTAAGTTCCTGTAATTATGTAGTTCGTATCGCTCCCCTAGTAATAGCGACGTCCAGGAACGAGAGACTACGAAGAAAGGTGGGATTTGGCGTTCGGTTATAGGACATTTCCAGATCATTTTCGATTATCCTCCTGAATAATCTACCCCTGGAGTTAGTTACGCCGCCCCATTCAGCGTGCGTGGCGTTTAAATCCCCTATCAACAGAGATACTCTGTCCTGCGGTAATAAAGCGAAGATGTCATTTTCCGTGAGGAGGAGACGCGGGGGCGCATAGCCGCCACAAATACGTAGGTCACTCTCCGTCTCGACACAGACGTGTTCTATTGCGGTCGCAGGTGCATCCTTTTATAACGGAACGACCTATGTATGAGACAAGCCACGCCTCCCCCGTTTCGATCAGGCCTATCAAAACGCTCGATATTATAGTTCTTAATCTTAAAAGTAATGTTAGGAACTAAATTCGTTTCACTGAGGAAAATGATCCGAAAATTGGTAAATACATAAAGTCACGAAAAAGTTGCTCTAAGTTTACGAGGTTGTTGATTCTCGAAACAACATTGTTTAAGTTAGACATAACTGATGAAATATTTACATTTGGATTAGCCTTATTTACATTAGGGATTGCGCGAGCAGTACCACTAACCTGATTTACATTTTGTGGTGGTTGCTTTCTCGGTGCCTGCTCATGGTTGCGATGCCGCGCATTAGGGGAAACTGCCCGTCGAATTCTTCTTCCCGTTCTCCCGTTGGCAATTGTTTATGCCTTGGCACCGTGGGCTGTCTGCAGCTCTTGCGGGTGCTTCTTGATTCTTCCCGGCGGGGTTTGTAGGGAGAGGCGCAGGCCGGTAGATTTGCTTAGGCTTATTTACAGTAGCTTGTATCATATTTAGTTTGTATATGTACACAGGACATGTCTCATCGATTGCTCGGCGAGGATCCCCGCAGTTCACGCATTTGTGAAAATCGTTGCTACAGTGGATAATTTCGTGCCTGCCTGCATATTTGCTGCACGCAACTTGTCGGCTGCAATACGTCTTAGCGTGCCCAAATTGCTGACATCGCTTGCACTGTAGTACCGGCTTTCCGGATCGTCTTACTTCCCAGTGCACTCTTACGCACATTAATGTTTGAGCATACTGGTTTAGTTTACGCACGGCGTAATTTGTGCCCAGTATAACGAGGAACATTGGCATTCGCGTCTTGTTCATAATGTAGATATTTTTAGGAGTTATGTTGTATTCATCGCCCATAGCTTCGATGACTTCCTGAGGCTTTATGTCGCCGTCGAGACCTCGGAGGACAAATGCTCGAGTTTTCTTCTGAGTCTCGGCGTATGTGTGAAACTCAGTTTTCACCTGCTCCAAGGCCCGTTTCAAGGTGTGCAAGTCGTTTGCCATGCTGCAGTATACGCACTGAGTTTTTCGTATACTTCAGCTGGTATTTTGTAATTCTTAAGGCTTATAAGTCTTCGCGCAAATGCCGGTGTTCTGCTGGCCTGCCCTTTATTACTACCGGGGGTAGTTGCGTCGCTTTTTGCTTAGGGGGTGCCTTCCCTTACTGTTTAACGATTTGCTTCCGCTTGATACCCGCGGATGCCGAGGTGGATGACACACTGATAGTATCTTCATCTTCAGTGTCTATTTAGATATATGCGGCCTTTACTGATTACGCCAGTGGTAAAAAGCAAGCCAATGAAGTTGTATATTAAACGTATAAAAACCGCAGTACCAAGCACCAGTGATACAAGCTGGTCTTGTTCGGTACGCGACCAAAACAAGAGTCCCTCAAGTGCATAATTCAACGCAACATCGGCTCAGCCAACCAACTAGGCCCCTCCGCCTACTCAGTTCGGCAAGAAAAGCCAAGAAAGGCGGCAACGCCGGAGCCACACAAAACTCTGCCCCTCTCCAAGGGTCAGGCCAGCAGACCGGGCCGAGAAAAAGAGGAAGAGTAATCGAGTTAACCTCAAAGACGCAAGTGGCAAGTGTCAGTTACGGCGAATGGCGGAAAAATAGTAAATATTGCTTCATGTTTAAAGTGTCGCGCAAACCAGAGCGGCGGCGGGCGCGGTGGCTGTAAAATACTGTACGTGTATTTGCCAGATCGCTTCTGTTTGCGGTCTTTAATTAACCTACACGCACAGTATTTTACCGCGCCCGCCACCGCTCTGGTTTGCGCGACGCTTAACTAGTTCAAAATCGATGTAATCGGTGGATTTTACGATGTTCTTTGGATTGGACAGTGTTCCAGTAGAAAAATATACCAGGAAACACGACGTCTTATAATTAAGGGCTTGGATATTACCATAAATTTGCACCTTGTTGTTCTTTAAAACTTTTAACCAACTGTCACTGGTCGCTCAATTTTTTCACCTCCAATCGACGGAAGTGTGTAAGGGGATGTGACATCATAATCCATGCGCAGTGAATCGTGCGCAACTCCTTCAGCACTTCCTTGTAAAATGTGTTCTTTCCATATACGTTAGTTTATAGATAGATGGTTCTTTCTAATATAGGCAACCAATAACAAATGAGTGGTTGCCTATATTCAGGCGTCACGAAAACGAAATATACTATTTACGAGGGCTGCTCAAATGTTTGTGTAGCATACAAAATACCAAGGGATTTTAAAAATTATTCAGTTAAACGCTATTAAAGCAATACATTAAATTACACAACCGATGTCGATATAGGATATGTTTACATATCTGTGTCTCGAGTATTAGCAGACACGCTCATTTTTTAATTTTTTGAGAAAATGTATCTGAAAAACTATATTTAAATAAAAGTTTATATTTGTGTTTGTGTTTGTTTAAAAATCTAGGGTTTTCTAGGGACGTTTTTCCTGAGGTGTACGTATTTTTAATTGAAGACATCTGACAACACTGCGGTAAATTCTTCTGTGGTAAAGGTGAACATGGGAAAAAGCCTGTTACCAGCTGCCACATAAATTACTGGGTAACTGCAATAAATTAATTGAAATTATAAGTAATAAATAATAATCAATAAGTGAAAGTAATTTTCAGTCGTAAAATAATATAGCCATTTTATAGTAGAGTATGAAAAATATATTACCTACACCTCTGTTGAATGACTCTCCTTGTAGAAGATTTTTGGCCTTATTATTGATTATTTGATGACTGGAAATATCCAAGATCGGGTATCAAATTACTCTCGATAATTAAATAAATATCCCTACCCTGATATACTCAGAGGTAACACAAGGTGTACATTATGCATTATTATTAAAACAGTGAAATATGCAAATAAACTACAAGGCCAGCAAACCAGGCTCCTTTCTTCTCACTTCGACTCTTTCAACCATATGCCGAACAATTTACCATTATGAATCTTAGTTTTTATCTCTCTTTGTTCAAAAACTCACAAAATAGCTGCGAAATAGCACCGCCACAACAATAAATGTGTTTGCCACTTAAATAATGGCCGCCGCTCTGAAAAGGCTTCAATTTCAGTACATTGGCTTAATGGCATGCGCGGTATCCTTACTCTTACCTAATCTAAGGTGAATACTTACTTCAACACACGGCACAAGGAGAAACGGTATGTATTGGGCACCGCTGCCGGGCTGTGACATAGTTTGCGTAGAGTCTTAGACATAGCGCGCATTTAAAATATATTGGTTTCACGACAAGAATTGCATAGATTTAAAATCTATGAAATTTAGAAATAACTTCTGATTTGACAAGTGGTAAAAATGTTTTTTTCTACGGGATAAGATGTTTTTCATGTGGAGAAATAATTGTTTATCCAATTATACTACTGTTAAATTCAGTTGCTTTGACAACACTCTGCGTGCTGAGATTCTAAAGTATACAATTGAAATAAATATACAGTAAAAGCTAGTTAGTTTTTGACCTCTCTTAGTTTTTGATGTATAATTTAATAACTTCTCTATAAGTGTAGGCCCAGCAAAATAAACGTTCTCAAAATGAACAGAACATATTATGTAAGCTAAAAATTAGATATATTATTTTCTTTTACAAATTAATTACAACCTATCACATAATAGACCACCTAGTTAGTTAAATATATACCATTCTTTACGTTTATCTCATCTTCCCGTCTACACGTAATGATCCACCTTTTACACAGCTCTTTATTTTTTGGGGAACGAAAATATCTAATGTTAGTGCCTTGAGTAGATTTAGTGCAGTTATTACACTTTGCCACAGCACATCCAGGCATTTTGAAAAACAAATAAAACATTCTCAGTTAGAAAACCACGATGTCAACTTGTACAAACGTACAAATCCATATAAATCGAATGCAGTCGTCTTGATTTTCTTACGCAACCTACGTAACTGCGCGAAATCTACGAGTTTTGGCTGCCGGAATACTATACCGTTTCTCCTTGTACCGTGCTTCAACACTTGCGAGAATTTCGCCTTTTTTGACAGGTGTCCATTTTTCGCGCAAATGTAAATTTTCGTTCATAGTATGATCATTGTCTTTAAAACAAAGGTATGATGTATGAACGAGAATTTACATTCGCGTGATGGGGTCTGCGCCTGGCAGGGCAAAAGATTTACTCAACCCGTTTTAACAAGCACTGGAGCGTCAAAAATAAAGAGCACTGCCGGCCACTCCGGATGCGTGAAACCCAAGAACTGGAGAACGACTTTCGTTGTTCTGGTTCGAAAGTTACGACGTAACTCGAATACGAACACAGTCGAATTTCGATGCACCATGGTCAACAAAACTGTTCATTGGTTCTAGTATATAATCATATATATTTGCATATACTTAAAAAAATATATATATATGTATATAATATAGGTTATTTTATTATTTGTTATTTTTAGATTCTGATTCTATAATCTAGTTTAGTGTTTAGTTTGCATTCGGTCGTTTGATGTTGGCAGAAAAAAAAAGGAGACGAGTAGTACTGTTCACTGTTGAGAATGCATGACGACCTTTTGCTTATGCGATAACAGAAAGCAGATAAGATTTAGTCTGTTTTAGAGTTTTTAGTTGCAGTTGTGTTAGGTGCTTTATCATTTTTTATTTTTAATAATGTTTTTCGCTATAATAGGTGTTGGAGTGTTTGTTTACGGGTGTTTTTACACCCTAGCAACGATCCTGTTAGACTCTGATGTTCATTTAGGATTCCTAGACAAATTTGGGAAATCTCCCCGTAAGTTTTCCATCAAGACAAGAATTTAAAATAAGTTTATAAATCATTATAGTATATTATGATATAAGTGTATAAGAGGGCCTTTAAAGCACGCGCGACATATTTCAAAGTAAGTCGCAAGGGCTTTAAAGACCTCTTATACACGTATATCATACGCTATTTTTTTATTACAAATGCATCATAATCTCAAAAATGTTTTAAATATTAAACTCAAGGACTATATTGACGAATATATTAATCTGTCACATTTGACATGATCAAGTGTTTCTATAGCAACCTTTAAAAAAATAGGCGCATCATAAACATCATTTTAAGCACCCTGCAGCGTGCGATAATCGTTGATTATGATGCATGCGTAATAAAAAAATAATTATTGTTTCACTTCAAAGATCAGTATGTATTACTATGCTATGGCTAAGATAGTTTACAAACTCTGTGTGGAATCGTATTTCGAAGTATATTTATTAAATAGAGCAGGCATAATAGAATTCACACAATGTGAAAATTCAATTGAATTTATTTAGTAATGTATATAAATCGTTTCCATAACTGAGGCTATGACTAGGCTAAGACAGCATGTAAGTAATACAAATAACATGAAGGTTTGTGCTTACTTTATTACACACAATTAAAGGGCAGTCATATTATAAAATTAAGATAATAAATGCAATTATTTGAAATACAAAATACAATTTAATAAGACATTAGGGACCAACACTTTGAACTTGATTAGTCACTTTAAATACTCGTTAAACTAATCAGTGTTTT
>MU193573.1:627-22986 GCA_016904865.1 Pissodes strobi
TTTTTTTTTCTCTTGGGTGATAATGTCCTTTTTCCACATTTTCTTTTTTTTCTTCTTGTAGTCCTTTTTTTATGGGAGTGTCTGTTAAAATAGCAGTTTGTCCTCTTTCCTTGCGTTTCTGACGTTTTGTCTAGGGCCGGCTTTGGGAAAAGGCCTGACTTCCTCAGGACTTTTTTTAGCAAAGAGCCTTTTTGATTTCCGACTTGACTTTCGTTGCTTACTTCGCCAACCTCGTCTCCTCCATCAACTTGAATTGTTATGTCAACTTCGTTTCCTCTGTTAACTTCTTCTTGGTTTATTTGGCTTTTTCCATCAATTTAATGTCCTTCGTGGGTGGGTGCAGGCTTATCTGTAACATATGAAGCTAAAAATTAACTCTCCGTTAAAACGTTTTCGTCAGACGGATAAATTCCTGTTTTTTCTTAACCGGTCGTTATATTAGTTGGGATAGCAACCAGAGGTAGTGTCATTTTTACAATTCCTGGAATGTCATATATGGAAAAAGTCTTGCCTGCATTATTCACCATCCAATTATCAGTAGCTGAATTACAATATTTCTTAAGTGGTCCGTAAACGCTTCTGTCTAGCGGTTGTAATTTATGGGAGCAGTGCGGTTGGAAAGAAAAAACTGTTACATCACCGTGTTCTTTACAAATATCCAAACCCGCTATTGAAAGGTGGGATTCGTGATTATCGAGCAACAAAAGCACGGGTTTTTCTTTGGAACATCTTGCATGGTGGATAAAGTATTTAATAAATTTGACAAAATGTTCTTCTTTAATCCAACCGGATGGATTCGCTGATTCACATCTCCCAAGCTTCCAACGGGTCCGTCTCTGAGAAAATAGTCATGAAAGTTTACCCTTGGGAAAATAAAATTAGAAGAATTGAAACATGGAAACACTGCTGCCACTGCAACAATAAAAGTTACAAGTGTTCCTCTTTCGGCGGATGTAAGTTTTCCTATCTGCTTAAAACCACGTCGCACAATAATTGTTCTATCCGGTTTCTGAACCGTTATTATGCCCGTTTCATTGACGTTCCATATATCTGAGGGTTCTAAATGTAAGTGGTTATACATGGTAATTAAATTGGAAAAAAGCTTGTTTACATTGGTTTTGTTGAATGAAGTTGCTCTTGACAGGCTGGTAGCTCGTGGGCATCTTAGGTAAAGTATTATTTATTATTTTAATAAAAGAAGCACTCGTAAAATGTCACAGTACTGAGACATTACGGGAAAGATGCACCCTTCAACAGCGATTTTACCGTAATTCCCGATCTTTTGTTTTAAAGCTTTTTTATAGCAGAGATGTGGTGGTTTACGAATCTGGAATTGTTTTTTTGAAAATAGCTAAAGTAGAATTATCAGAAATTTAAAATAATCACCATCAGATATGCTCCTTTTTGGTATGTTGTGCTCGCAACCCTCCTCTTTAATGTATCGAAGTGGGATAACTCTAGATTATTTGATTTTCCAGTAGCAAAATATTATCTGGTGACGTGCAGTGCCAAAACCCGAAATAAAGAAAAGTTTAAATTCAACTAGCTCACCCTGTACAAAAGGCATCACCATTTCTAAAGCGTCTTCTTATATGATTTTATGTAGCTTATCGTCAAATAATCAATTTTTTTATATAACAAATATTTTTCAAAAAAAAAAAAAATTAAAATTTTAATTTTTTGACCTACAAATCAATATTTTTACATTTTTCCCCAAACTCCATTATCGAAAGAGAAGCTTTTACCGTTTTTTTCGATCCCTGATGACTTTCTCGGCGCTAGAACGATTTCAAAAGCTTTGAGCGTTAATACGTGATGACTCAATTTTATTTACACCAAGGAAAAAGTGTGCTGAACGCGCCTAAAGTTTTGAGTTCAAACATTGTAATATCTTTTTAAATATCTGCGAGATACACGCACAAGAATTAATTAGGTTTTCCATTTATTTTATCTAGGCAATAAATAATTTTCAGGTTCATTAATTTAACACATTTTTGCAGGAGCCTAAAAAGAATTCAACTATAACTATAATTGAAATCACCTGTGAAAATTATATATTTACACACGTTTCCTAATTTATATGTAGAGCACATAATTTATCTATTAACAGCAAAGTGTACCTAATATTTCATATCCCATTATTAAAGTCCACGAGTCCCCTCAGCACGTGCTAGACTACTAACAGTAATCCTAGAATCATTTATATCCTACTTTTTTTAAAAGAAATTGTGACACACTTTATGGTCTACTAAGCCTCGAGCTTCTATTTTAGTTTATTTTTCGCTTGAAACAGTTAATCAATACCGTTTCCACTTTTTATATCTTTCAACGACATGAATCCTTTCACAATATTAGGTATATTATTTTTAAAACTACACTGACGAAAATCGCTCCGACTGCGGTGTGCAATAAATCTTGAATACTTTTATTAGTAATTATTTTGTGAGTTTCTTTTCACTATCCCATTTTTTAATGGGTGATCTTTATCACGGCGGACAATTATATTCTTTTGTGGTTAACGCTAAACCCATAACAACAAGATAAGGTGAAACACACTGTAGATATTTCCTCAAAATTTCCCATGTAATTTGAAGTGGTGTAATCAAAATGCATCAAGCGTCCAGTAACACTTTCCGCTCATTAAAATTGTTCGCGTGGTCTTAATTGTTAATTTAATTTTAGATTTTTATTGCGTCACTCCATTTAATATTCATACTCTTTTATGTATTCGTTTTAGCCACAATTCTACAAGGTGAGTTCTTTATTTTTATCATGACATTAAAAATAATTCGCCAATGTCAATTTAATACGATCGAATGGAATTAGCATTAGAAGACTAAACCAATCAAAGCTGCCTCCCTTCTCAATAGGGACTATGAACGTGTGTTTTAAATACATACAGGCACTTTACTTCCCGGAGACTTTTCCGATTGTACACAAATGAAATAATGAGTTTGGATGATAAACACAATGGGTCAAGATCAGCTGAAGTAGTAGAATACTGCGGGTATTATACCCATAAATCATCCGATCCAAGCAGTAGGTAATTAAGAGATATATTTCATTCCGTTTGGAATGCACCACCCTGTAGGCATATTAATAGTTTTGCGGCACTCCATATTTTAAAACTTCCGGTAGGTCATTGAAATTTAAACCGTTAATTCTTTGGGCTATGGGCTCATATAAAGAATATATAAGTGGTTCAGAGGTATATTTTGTTGATTTATTTTTCCGTAGAATATTTATTGTTTTATTATACTACAGGCTTAATACAAGGGTATTGCTATCTACTTAAAAATAAGTAAAGGTATGTACGGTGCCGCTTTAAAAATAA
Source organism: Pissodes strobi (assembly GCA_016904865.1). Taxonomy (NCBI): domain Eukaryota; kingdom Metazoa; phylum Arthropoda; class Insecta; order Coleoptera; family Curculionidae; genus Pissodes; species Pissodes strobi. Next base: position 3,962 of record MU193573.1, read on the forward strand.
CAATCAATAGTTCCAAATATCATCCGATACAATAGTGGCATCAAAATGATTATTATGGAAACATGGCTTATTGGATGTCGTCTTTGTCCTTAACGAGCACAAAGGAAAATTATTTAGGTCTCAAACCTAATTGAGATTATGGTATCGCAATGATGGTAAGATTTTCTAAAAGGAGTATCATCCAAATTATAAGATCATTAACCCTTAATCTTAGGTTCTAAATCATTAATACTGCGTAGGTCCTATTTTTTAATACACCCAACTAAAATCTGAATTTTTAAACTTCTGACTAAATAAAAGATAATCACAGAACTAGTTAAATAAAACACCTTAAATAAAGATTAATCTGCTTAATAAAAAATCAATTATAACTTAATCCCATGGCAGTGGAGAAATATACAGTTACAAAAATATTTAGTCAAGTAAATTAACCTGTGAAGAGAATAAAGGATCAATGAAGTATTACAGGGAAAATCGAAGTGAGCTCAATTCGGTAACCTGCATATGGACAAAAATCTAAAATGGTAGTTATGTAAGACGGTCTACTGCCATAAGGCTTAGTGCGTAGCATTTAAGGAAGTAGGTACACGTAATACAAAAAGTAAATCAGATAATCACCATAGTGTTAGCAAGACACATGCTAACGAAAATAATATCATATACGGTAATGAAAGAAATCGGTATTAATTAATCAGGCTTACAGCAAATTACAGTAAGTGCGTAGCATTTAGGTAAATGTACGTAATACAAAAAAGTAAATCAGATAATTACAGTGATATTAGCAAAACATTTGCTAACCAAGATAATATCGTATATGGCAGTGAAGATAGTCGCTATTAGTTAATCAAATAAGGTTAAAAAATTATTACAACAATAGTAGGGCAATTGAAAACTACGGAGAGTCTTGAGCGACTGCGTTGTATATTTCGAAGGCATTCGACAGAGTTTGGCATGATGGGTTGCTCAACAAACTGCCGTCCTTCGGACTGCCAGCCTCTCTCTGCAGCTGACTTGCCAGTTTCCTTAAGAACCGATCTCTGCACGTTGTAGTTGATGGACACATCTCAGACACATTCACCATTAACGCGGGCGTGCCTCAGGGCGCAATACTTTCACCAACTTTCTTCCTCATCTATATTAATGACCTGCTGACCGAAGCGAATAATCCTTGCCTCCCTATTTAGATCAGAAAAACCTTTACCAGCGACTGAGAGTTATCACCGCAGACAGGAGCAGATTACAGCAATTAATCAAGACCTGAACAAAGTTCAAACTTGGGGCGACAGAAATTTGGTTCAGTTCAATGCAGCAAAGACCCAAGCACCCACATTTACCAAGAGGGCCAATACGGCGCGGCGGCGCGCGGCGGGCCCTGACATCATTATGGCAGGATCGACCATTCCTTCATCCTTGTCAATCGGACTACTGGGTGTCTCGGCGAACAGCAATTGGTCCTGGCATGACCACGTTGCTAACATCGCAACATCAGCCTCCCAGAAGCTTGGTGCGATATTTCGCAATTAAAAACTGATACACCGCAGCAGTTGCTCTTGCTCTAAAAAGCGTAAATAAGACCGTGCTTGGAATATTGCTCACCCGGAATCTGGATAGTCAGGAACACCGCAGGCATGTTGCCGAGATGTCCATGTTTTACAGATACATTCAGGGCAGATGCTCCCAGGATTTGGCCCGCCTCATCCCGCCCCTGGCAACGCCTGTCAGACAGTCACGACAGACCGCAGGAGCGCACCAGTTCGTCGTACAACTGGAAACACCTAGAAGAACTTTTTTGTCTGGCGCACTGCATCACTGTGGAACTTACTCCCAGGACATCTCTTTCCCCCTAATTACAACCTATAACTATTCATGAACCGTGTCAATCAACATCTTCGCACACACACCGCTCATCGGGTGCCATAGGATCTCCTTTTAGTGTGCTGCTATAATAAATAGCAGATATGGGCTGGGCAAATCTTTAAAGAACTCATTGAATATTGATCTTTATAATGTTTTAGAAACGCCTGTAAACACTGTTAATGGCAAAAGATTTAAAATAGTTATTAAAAGATTCCTGGCAGTACAGGCTTTCTACACAGTACCAGAATATTTTGATGTCATAAATCCTATTTTGAACTTCAATTAATGTTTATTGCCTCTTACTGAAATGTTTTTTTTATTTGAAAGTTTCCTTGTTTGTTTTATTTTCTTCTGTAGTATTCTCATTTTATTGACTCAAAATCTGTGTATGCTCATATAGCGAGCTTTGTCTGTTAACTTGATTATGGTTGAATTTTAATACGTTTTGCTCTCTAAGTACATATATATCTGACTTGTTACAATTGTATATTTATGTACGAAATAGGGTCAAATAAATATTTCAGGATATGAAGGCTGATGGTTGATTTTGCTCTATAACTAGTGATGCCAGAGCATTTTATATCCTGACCAGCAAATATGCATACCCTAATGGGCCAGTTATATTATAAATTATTATTAAGACATAAATAAATAAACTCGTTTGAAACAGATATATTTTAATTTATTGCATTATTTTATAATAAAAAGGCGATAAAAGTGCACTAAAATAGAAAAGGGGCCATGGTAGGTATACGATATGCCATATTAACACAAGCTTATTAGGCACGATTTTATTCTAATAACACAATGCACAAAAAAGTATGTATTTTTAATGATTTTACTATTATGTATTTCTATTAACTGGATGAACAGATTTTGGTATTGAGGATCAAAAACCGAACGTTGCCCAACAATTATTTTTTCAGGTTCGTAATCAAGGCTCCAAAATTTTCGAATTGTGCGGTTGGCGCAAAACCCCACAAGAATTTACTTGTATATGTATAATTTATTCAATAATTAGAATCATATAAAAAATTCCAGGTTTACGTTTTATTCCGTATTGAAATATTTACATCGATACTGAACATCCCTACTTATAAATATATATTTTTACTTTCTAATGTTTACCCATGATACATGTGTCATGATATTTATCTATTCGGTGTTCAGTACTTGAATCCGCTTGCCTGCAATCATATGAAATGCCTTATTGGTACCTTAACATATTGATTCAAGATAAAGATCCGAATTTATTATTTACCTGATACGATTTATCTAAAATCGATTTACACAAACCATATTGAGAAGATTTAAAGGAGAGGCGTTTTCTGTGAAATGACTATACAGTTGTTTGTTATTTCCACCGATGTGCTAGGGGTTTTAAGCAGGATGAAACTAGGATGAACCATCTAACTTTAGAACAATTTCTTTGCTACCGACTTTATCTTATAGAGTATAGAGAATCACACAAACCTGCTCATATTATTCACGGCTAAACGATGGTGAGGTTACAGCTGCATTATTCTGTGATCTTATTAAGCCAATTAACTGTATGAGTTCTGAGATACTAAAACTATACTAAAATGCGTGAGAATTTATATTTAATCGTTGTTTGAAGAAAGGAGTATAGTTAGCTAACCGATGACTATGACAGAGAGATCATTAAACAAAGAAGGATACATATCGGTCATAAGCGACAAAACGGATAAAACTGAAAACTGGATGCACTAAATAGTATATTGTGTAACTAGGAGGAAAAGCAAAACATTCCTGGACGACTGTGGTAGTTGCTGGACGAGGCGCAGCCGAGGCCAGCAACACAGGAGTCCAGGAATGTGCTTTTCCTACGAGTTGCACATACTGTTTTTTATCCGATCGAAATTAATTAGAATACTACTATAAATAAAAACGGTGTTTTAAATTTAAACTCAACATAATATCAAGTTTTGAATCGAGCGAGCTTGAAGTTTATTGCGTAGCTACGGAAACTACAGCTAAATGTTACTTTTGATAGACGTCAGATCTGACAAACAAGGCGTTTGAATATGACATAAATGTTACATTCCCGGCCTAGGACGGGAATGTTATATTCCCGGACTGTTATTTTCTATTCTTGTACAGTTATTGCATGTTGCCAAGCAACGAAGACAATATACTGGAATCATGACTTTTGCGGTGAGAAAACACATCGGAAAGGTGTCGTTTTTCGTCCGATCGGATAAAAAAGCATTTTAAGGTTGTCTGTAATAAAATTTGAATTCGTCTAACAGATATGTTTCGAGGCCCATAGATGGCACATCAAACAGTCGTATTAGAAATGATCGCTTATCGACTTCGTAGTTGAGTCGATAACCATCGAATTATTTATAGAAATAAAATTATGAAACGAAAAACAGTTTGTTATGCATGGAGATAATAATGCGTAGTACAACAGGTACCAAATAACTATTTTGCATACAAGTTGCGACATAAACTGCGCTGGGCAGACGAAACGGATAGGTACTAGGTACACATTTTTAGATAAATTTCGAAGTGAAATATTTTTATATTAATAGATAGACACCTGCAGTTTTTAAGAGGTTTTTCCAAATATCATAGGCAAAAGTTTGTTTTGATTGCGAGATCTAAATTAAATAGGAAGTGTTGCATACAGGGTGTTTATTAAACTCTTGGAAAACTTCATTGCTTCCGAAAACGTGCAAACATTTTTTTAAGTATTGGTTGACCTCACAACAATGAACACTATATTCGACGTGCCGAACAGATTTACCAAACACGGAAAACACGGATACAATAATTCTTCTTATTTTATGATTCCATTGATTCCAAATATAGGAACTTTGATTAACACACTATATTTTTATTTTTTGTATTATGGATAAGAAAAATCTAAATGAAAAACAAAACATTGGGTCGATTCAATTATAAAATAAGACGAATTGTTTCCGCGATTGGTGAATCTGTTCGGCACGTCGAGTATAGATAAATTGTAAAAACGAATTTTGGTTGTTGGCATGTATTATCTTGAAAAAGAAACTAAATAAAAATGTTCATGCTCAGAATTGGTTTACCAGATACATTTCTAACTTCTGAGATACCTGCAGTGTGGATGCATTATACAGAGTGCACAGCAAATTAGCCAGAATTGGTTAATTAATATTCAATTATTCTTGTTCGGTATCTTCTATCGTTAAAATGACACCACCTTGCCTTTGACTAGCAATTTTAATATTAAATTAAAATACAATAAGACTATTTTAAGACGAAAGGAGTAAATTTACTCCTAACAACATTAGTTGAGCCGAAGCTGCTTCTGATAACTAGTGTTAGGCATGGGTCATTTGTGCGCCGCGGTCACTTTTACCTTTTGCTAGGGATTTATTGCCCCGATTGGCAATAGGACAGTTGCCCGCAAAATAGGGATTACGGAATGGTACTGACTGTAATCTAAATGTTAGATACGTTACGTTTCATCCTCAAATATTTGAACATTTCATGCTTGGTCTTCCGCTCGCTACGGGGGTCAACGAACAGGAACTAAACAAAACTAACCCAAGGCATACTCAAAATCAGGAAAAAAAAAATAAAAATGCTGCACGACAACCCAATATTACATCTTTTCCAACAACTATTCACACACACAATTTATATTACAGTCGCACTATGGCGAGGTCCTATCGCGTTTGCAGTTTACGTATAAGCAACCGGAGCCCAACGGTCCCAGGGCCGGACTAAGGATTCAAGGGTTGGTCGGCTCTCTGCGACAATACTATGGAAACGAATTTCCAGTTTTTACTCTAATCTGATTATTCAAATTACAGATTTGTCAAAAACAACGAATTATAATGGACTCTCGCACCAAATTTCATTATATTCTAATAAGCCAATTTAAAGTTATTTATATTTAGAAAAAATATTCGTAAAATCGTAAAAACACTGTTTTTTTTTGGTGGTTAAAAAAATCTAAATACTATTGAGTGTGAGATACAGTGTGTGCGTGGATTTGCTTGCCAAATGGGAAACTTTTATTTTTCATTGAGATTCACGTATAGACATATCCAACTTTTATATTGGGCGCTCAAAAACTTCAAAAACATGAATTTTGATTAAGAGTAATCCACCTTTATTTTTTATTTTTGAGTAAAATGCTTTCTTAAAAACTTGTCTAGATTCAACTTGGCAGTCAATATCCCAAATATCAATTACATATTTTTATTTTTGAAAAATGCGAATTATGACGCATATATTTTTGATGAAAACTCTTATTCCATCACATTTTGAGCGCCTCGTACAAAAAAATTAATATGTTGAGATAACCCATCACCTCTGTAAAATACTATTTCATTGAACCTGATACATTAATTTTTGAGACACCCTATATATGTGTATATTTTGAGACACCTCTTATACATGTAAAAGATAAAAACAAGTCATAAATTGAAGTCGAGTTTTTGCGAGGTTTTTTGGAGGAGATCCGAAAGGTATTGCTGGAGAACGAAAAATAGGGAGTCAGAAACCAGCGGGGTGTACGGTTTATTTTGGTGAATTGTTTTGCTTCTGTGTTGCAATATTATGTCATTACAAGTCGGTAAAATGAAACTTATAATATTGTTATTAACATAATTTGTACCATGATATATTTTATACTCATTGATAATTCATAATTGATGGTGTTAACCTGTATATATATTTTGATATTGTTATACACCTTATTTGCACAAATATTTCACTTATTCTCATTGATAATTCATATTTGATGGCATAACGTGTGTATATATTTTGATATTGTTATTAACATAATTTGCATAAATATTTCTCCTATTTGCATTGATAATTCATATTCGATGGCATAACATGTGTCTACATTTCCATATTGTTATTAACATAATTTACATAAATATTTCTTCTAATCTCATTAATAATTAATATTTGATGGCCTAACATGTGTATACATTTCCATATTGTTATTAACATAATTTGCATAAATATTTCTTCTATTTTCATTGATAATTAATATGTGATGGCCTAGCATGTGTATACAGTTTCATATTGTTATTAACATAATTTGCATAAATATTTCTTTATCTTCATGAATAATTCATATTTGATGGCATAACATGTGTATATATTTGGATATTGTTATAAACATAATTTGCATAAATATTTCTTTATCTTCATGGATAATTCATATTTGATTGCATAACGTGTGTATATATTTTGATATTGTTATTAACATAATTTGCATAAATATTTCTCCTATTTTCATTGACAATCATATTTGATGGCATAACATATGTATATATTTTGATATTGCTATTAACATAATTTGCACAAGTATATTTATTTTATTCTCATTGATAATAATTTATATTTGATGGCACAACATGTGTATATATTTTAATATTGTTATAAACATAGTTTGCACAAATATTTCATTGATTCTCATGGATAATTCATATTTGATGGTATTAACCTGTATATATATTTTGATATTGTTATTAACATGATTTGCATAAATATTTCTTCTATTTTCATTGATAATTAATATTTGATGGCATAACACGTGTGTATATTTTGATATTGTTATTGACATATTTTGCACAATTATTATTTCTTTTATTCTCATTGATAATTCATATTTGATGGTGTATATTTAATGAAATCGTTTTATGCTGTGAACAACACTGCTTTAAATGAAAACAAAAATGTATTGTTTGCTGTCTTTTCGTGCTGGAATTTTGGTTTTAGTATGACTGTGATTGCAAGTAAGAGCTTTTGTGAAATTACTAACATTTTCCTACCCTGACGGGAGAATATCCTAGTTATAAATGTAATGATCATTCTAGAGATATTGGCCCTAATTTCGACTTTAGCTGAGTAGCCTCCGTATCCCAGGACCTCAGTACCCTCCAGCGGCGACTGGCTAACTAACACCCCTTTTCGGTAGTGTAGTGGTTATCACATCCGCGTCTGGCACGCGGGAGACTCGGGTTCGATTCCCGACCGAAGAGCTATCTCTTCAGTTTTAAATGTATTGTTACAAGTGTAGAACTACAAATTGTGGTACGGGAGACAGTAATTCAATTTATTATAATACTAATAGATTATACAGCATAATTCGGTTTAGGAATTAAGATCGAGGGTTTCTCTGCCGTATTCTTTCCCCTCGTGAATTCCAGGCTGAGTCCGGCACGCTTTTCTTTAATAAATTAGGCGTATTAGGAATCTGTGGTTTAATTTACATGACGCACCTTTCCCTCAAATTTCCCTAAATGTGTTCCGTTGAAGCGCATAATGAGTGAGTAAAATTGTGCAAGATATAATAACACAACGTAGGTACTGGTCCTCTTTTTAATCCATTTCTTTTTAATCTAATTTGACGATCATTGGCAAAATAAAGGCAAAACACAATTTTACTTATCTGATTCAACTATGTTGAATCGACCCGGGTACGTTATACTACAGATTGGTGCCGTGAGACCAGGATGCGTTTATTCGACGGACAATGTGGAAATTTGAGCGAGAGGGTGTTGCATTTTCTACATAAAACAGAAGAGCCCACGATTAAAAGAACAATCAGTTTATAATTAGGCCTGGCCATTAAAATAAATACATGTATAGACATGCATGTTTCAAGTAAATAAGCATTTATTTATTTTTCTGAACGAAAAATCATGTGCAAAATCAAGTTCGACGCCAATGTTTGAAATTTCAATTATTGCAGTTTTAGACCCGATGTCGATCGTATGATACGTATAAAAACCAGCTTTTCGACAAGCCTTATCGTTTTTGCGCCAAAATATTTCCAGCGTTCTAGAATGTTATGTCACCCTAGTCCGGTGCCTCAAAGTGTAAACATCGGATTGTAGTTTTTTCTTTTCAGGCCTAAAATGTCGATATAATATTATTTGCCCAGATATAAATGTAATGTTTGACTTTGATTTGCAAGAGCAATTAAAGACTAATATCGGTACAAATGGTCGTACCCTATTTAATTATAGTTTAGGGGCGATATCATGAAATCTAAATTAAAGAAGCTATTCACATCTTTATAAAATACCAAAATATAGCCTATTAAATATTTTGGATATAAAATTACCTATAAAATTCACAGATCGCACTTATTCAGATCCGCATTGTTTTATATAACACGTAACTGATAATATGTTTTCTGGGATGTTTTGACATTTTAAGTGCGTTTATATGGAACATGCATAACTACTGATATTAGGAAAGTATTATATTGCATATTTGGGCTGCGTTTACACCCAGATATATTAAATCAGCATATAATTAAGAATTAAGCAGCAGGACTGATTTTATACCAAATTTATGTCCGCTTGATTTGGCAGCTCTGCTGTCGATTTTTGCAATAGGCTTGTTTGTTTTTTTTTAAATAGAGTGGCTACAGTCCGTGTCATTTTGAATGATCTACGGTTGGCATGACATGCACATGGTTTTTTGTTTATTTTAAATTAATGCTTCGTGTTAAATTAAAAATAAATAATAATAATAATTCGGTGGTTTGGTTCTGCAAACTGCCGTTTCATGACGATGAAAAGTAAGAGAGGTAAATGCGCCCTTGGTTGTTTCATTTGGATTAGTTAACAGAGTACCGCGTGTAGTGCGTTTGTTTTGTTAGTTTGGGTTAATTTTAGTGTTGTGTTAGGCAGAGTGGTTCAAGCTCGTAGCGCGCTTGTTTATTTACTTTGGTTAATTAGAATTAGTCCGGGTTAATTTTGATTAGTCATGGTTAGATTGGGCTAGTCTGGGTTAGTTTTGGTTAGTCTGGGATAGTGTAAATTAATTGGGGAGTAGTATTGGTTAGTGTAGATTAGTTTGGAGTAGTGTTGGTTAGTTTCGTCTTAGTTTTGATTGGCCTGAATTAGCTGCAGTTAGTTTAGTTGTTTAGTTAGTTTGACAAGTTGTTCTGCTTTTGAAACATGCATCTGACCTGGGACATTCATCTACTTGAAAAAAAAAATTGTTAAAATTGAAAGCGTGCTCGAAGTGATGGTTTACGCATATGCATACGTGTATGTATATATGTGTATGTATGTGGATATGTACTCCTGTATATCCAATAAAAGTGATAATCGTTAGTGGCTTGTTTGGAACCGTTTACTGCTGGTCTACGACCTGTTACAGAATTTGCTGAGATGTCGAGCTCGCCTAGGCGAGTCGGAGCACCTGCTGGTTTGGATTCAGATCGGGCGGCGACCGGCGCTCCATCGGAGCTGTCCGTGGTGGCGGTCAGCAATCAGGCTGGGATTGGACCGGGGGCTTTCACAGTGCCACCGGCTCAGAATAAGGAACTTCGGGATGAAATGGTAGCTACAACAACGTCCTCAGTAGGTTACGTGATTAGGGGCGTATTGGAGAAGTGCAATCATTGAGATGGCTTCACGGATTTTATCGTAAGATGTTTACCAAGATTAGGCTAGTGAGTGCAGATGTTTGGTTTCTAAAGTCTTGAAAAAAAATTTATGTTTTTCCAAATTATATTAAAATTGTGTCACATACATATTTTCCCGTTATCGAAATAGTTCATTCATTTGCCTTGCCAGACAAAAGTGGCTGCATTTAGAAATCAAAGATTGGTACTGAATACGAAGTATGTTTAAAATGGAGAAGCATACAGACTATATAATAATAATAAACCTAACATTTAGACTAACAAATATTGAATATAATTAAAAAATTATGCGAGTTCCAGAGAAAAATGTTCTTAGTAATCGATACAAAATACAATAAGAAACTTATAAAAAAAAACAGGAAAATTAAACCTAAGTTTGGTAGATCTCGGGAATTCGTAAACATTGTGGAAAACCAATCTTCTCGATCTTTTGATAAAGTTGAATCGAATCGTTTAAATAAAGGTCTGAATTTTGCATTACCTCCACCAAAGAATAGCAATTGATATTGTCGGTAATATAGAAAGCTGTATTCAACATCTTGCTGTTTCTAGTAAAATATTTGTTAGAGAAGCTTGCCGAAATCAGAGAAAAATAATTTAATTAATAATAATGTTCCCTCTTGACCTGTAATAGGAAATAAGTATAATCAAGAGATTGAAGGAGAAAGATATTTTCTATCTATAAGCTGATCAAGGTAATAAGGTTGTTATATTGGACAAAAGCGAATATTTTCAAAGAGTTGATAATTTAATTGAATCCGGGCTTTATAACAAAATCACAAGGAATCCATTATCTAAGATGATAACACAAGTCGAAACACACTTTGCAGAAATATAGCAATCTTGTCTTTGATAAAATAGAATACAAATTGTGCGTGAGCGATCCTACTATATCGAAACTATACTGGCTTTCCAAGATTCATAAACCTAAGAACGTAATGCGTTCCATAGTCTCGGCAATAGGATCACCCACTTATAATATATCCAAGTGGCTAGCAAACCAGTTTGAGAATTTACCAATAAAACAACAGAACGTGCCTCATTCAATTTTATATCGTAACATTTAATTTTATAGTTCAACAGAGTTTTTTCTTCTTGGCTCAAAATGGTGCGGAAGTTAAATTCATTCAATTTTGATTAAATCATGTTCATTTTTTAGGGGTTTTCTTGACCCGCGCTTTCGCCATAATGTCAAGTTGTCGAAGAATCAATTTATCGTTAGATTTCATAAACAAAGTTCAGGGGCAATTTTTAAAGGAGGTGAAATTTTAATCTGGTTTGATGTTAGCTCATTGTGCCCTAGTGTACCAGTTCCATAGACCTTGCAATACCTTGGTGAATGACTTGAGATGAACAGTTTCGTTAATAACTAACCCAAGAATATTTAACTTTAACCAATCTGTTTATCGTCGTTCTTAGCTAATCTTTTATGAGTAATTTTGAAAATTTGAAAATTATATCAGTCAGAAGTTTGAATATTTTCCAAGGGTATGGAACAGGTATGTAGTACAAGTATGTGCATGTACTTTAGTAATTAAGAGCGATAACTAACCCAAGAATTTGATTTTTCTGCAGAAAGTACTGCCACTAACTGCTATATCACATTCACAAATTTTTCTGACAGAATGGCGAAGGACATTTTAATGATTTTGATTGTTCTTTTTATTCGTTAAAACGTCTGAGGCACTATAGCCGCCGCAATCATAATGTAAGTTATAAACAATGGCTCATTTTAAGTATGGTAGAACGGAAAAATCAAGTGTTGCCGAGCATGCTTTTGAAAATAATCATAGAATAACAATAAGAATTTAAAATTGGTGCATAATGTATCTGATACGAATACGAGAGTATGGAAAAATATAATTATATAATTTGATTATCGGTCTGAACCATAGCTTTAGTTTTTGATTTGATTGTTGTTATATAGTTAATGCTGTGTATTTTTCTATTTTCTATTTGGTCATTTTGGTCATTTTGATATAGTTGTAAATTTTAGTTTATTGATCTGTAAGTTTGTTAAACATCGAAAAACTTTTGATGACATATTTATATTGCTGTCAGTCGAGCTGTCAGTAGTACACACATAGTTAGGATGTTGAAAGATTGTCTCTCTCCCTTCTGTTTGGTCTTTCGAAAATCTTCCAAAGGGGCGTTCTGAGATAACCCACCTCTGTAAAATACTATTTCATTGAACCTGATACATTAATTTTTGAGACACCCTATATATGTGTATATTTTGAGACACCTCTTATACATGTAAAAGATAAAAACAAGTCATAAATTGAAGTCGAGTTTTTGCGAGGTTTTTTGGAGGAGATCCGAAAGGTATTGCTGGAGAACGAAAAATAGGGAGTCAGAAACCAGCGGGGTGTACGGTTTATTTTGGTGAATTGTTTTGCTTCTGTGTTGCAATATTATGTCATTACAAGTCGGTAAAATGAAACTTATAATATTGTTATTAACATAATTTGTACCATGATATATTTCATACTCATTGATAATTCATAATTGATGGTGTTAACCTGTATATATATTTTGATATTGTTATACACCTTATTTGCACAAATATTTCACTTATTCTCATTGATAATTCATATTTGATGGCATAACGTGTGTATATATTTTGATATTGTTATTAACATAATTTGCATAAATATTTCTCCTATTTGCATTGATAATTCATATTCGATGGCATAACATGTGTCTACATTTCCATATTGTTATTAACATAATTTACATAAATATTTCTTCTAATCTCATTAATAATTAATATTTGATGGCCTAACATGTGTATACATTTCCATATTGTTATTAACATAATTTGCATAAATATTTCTTCTATTTTCATTGATAATTAATATGTGATGGCCTAGCATGTGTATACAGTTTCATATTGTTATTAACATAATTTGCATAAATATTTCTTTATCTTCATGAATAATTCATATTTGATGGCATAACATGTGTATATATTTGGATATTGTTATAAACATAATTTGCATAAATATTTCTTTATCTTCATGGATAATTCATATTTGATTGCATAACGTGTGTATATATTTTGATATTGTTATTAACATAATTTGCATAAATATTTCTCCTATTTTCATTGACAATCATATTTGATGGCATAACATATGTATATATTTTGATATTGCTATTAACATAATTTGCACAAGTATATTTATTTTATTCTCATTGATAATAACTTATATTTGATGGCACAACATGTGTATATATTTTAATATTGTTATAAACATAATTTGCACAAATATTTCATTGATTCTCATGGATAATTCATATTTGATGGTATTAACCTGTATATATATTTTGATATTGTTATTAACATAATTTGCATAAATATTTCTTCTATTTTCATTGATAATTAATATTTGATGGCATAACACGTGGATATATTTTGATATTGTTATTAACATGATTTGCATAAATATTTCTTCTATTTTCATTGATAATTAATATTTGATGGCATAACACGTGTGTATATTTTGATATTGTTATTGACATATTTTGCACAATTATTATTTCTTTTATTCTCATTGATAATTCATATTTGATGGTGTATATTTAATGAAATCGTTTTATGCTGTGAACAACACTGCTTTAAATGAAAACAAAAATGTATTGTTTGCTGTCTTTTCGTGCTGGAATTTTGGTTTTAGTATGACTGTGATTGCAAGTAAGAGCTTTTGTGAGATTACTAACATTTTCCTACCCTGACGGGAGAATATCCTAGTTATAAATGTAATGATCATTCTAGAGATATTGGCCCTAATTTCAACTTTAGCTGAGTAGCCTCCGTATCCCAGGACCTCAGTACCCTCCAGCGGCGACTGGCTAACTAACACCCCTTTTCGGTAGTGTAGTGGTTATCACATCCGCGTCTGGCACGCGGGAGACTCGGGTTCGATTCCCGACCGAAGAGCTATCTCTTCAGTTTTAAATGTATTGTTACAAGTGTAGAACTACAAATTGTGGTACGGGAGACAGTAATTCAATTTATTATAATACTAATAGATTATACAGCATAATTCGGTTTAGGAATTAAGATCGAGGGTTTCTCTGCCGTACTCTTTCCCCTCGTGAATTCCAGGCTGAGTCCGGCACGCTTTTCTTTAATAAATTAGGCGTATTAGGAATCTGTGGTTTAATTTACATGACGCACCTTTCCCTCAAATTTCCCTAAATGTGTTCCGTTGAAGCGTATAATGAGTGAGTAAAATTGTGCAAGATATAATAACACAACGTAGGTACTGGTCCTCTTTTTAATCCATTTCTTTTTAATCTAATTTGACGATCATTGGCAAAATAAAGGCAAAACACAATTTTACTTATCTGATTCAACTATGTTGAATCGACCCGGGTACGTTATACTACAATGTCGACACGTGAATATAATTTTTTTCGCAAGCAAAACTGTTTATAAAGAATAACATTGTTTGCTAAAATGAGAAATAAAAGTTTCCCATTTGGCAAGCAAATCCACGCACACACTGTAGGTTGATGATGGTGGTCCAAGAACGAAAAAGCCAAATCTGATTATTAATGGCAGGAAAAAATAAAGAAGTCTTGGTAATATTTGGTCCTCTAATATCTTCGAAAGTAGTCGGAATGTCTTCAGTTTTTAAAGGGCATTTGATTGAGCTTCAAATTATTTGTACAAGACCAGGTTTATAAAATGTGTTTGTTTACAGTCACTACAGTCAGATTGTTACGAGTTAGAAAGTTAATTAGCTGCCTTTATATATTATTTTATCTCTTAACTTTACGAACACTTCTCAATACTTTTGACAAGTGGCAACTCGTGACTTTTAGGCAAGATGGTGCCAAAATATAATTCTGTTTCTTATAAGAAACAGCTCGCCGCAGGCGCAGCCGGAGGCTAACCCGCAAAATGTTGGGGATGTCACGCCTAATTTGTACTCCAAAATCGTTAAAAAACACGCCTTCCATGAACGAACGAAGCGGATTTTACCAAGAATTATTGAAACAATTTCGGGGTGACACGCCCAAAGTTTTGCCCAAAAGGCGTTAAAAAAAACGCACCTCGGGCAACCATTTTTTGATGGCTCATTGTAATTGTAATTTAAAAAAATGGAAGGCGCATACTTTTCTATTATATATCTACTATTTTTTTGGTTTCTAACCCAAGTTTTGCCACAAAACTAACACTAACCCAGGCTATACCAAATTTTGCCAAGAAAGTATTCAAAACTTACCAAAAGGTTCTGTTAAAAAAAAACACCTAACATACCCCCGGAAATTAATGCTGAAAGTACTTGCAGTTTCCATAAAAAATCCTACCATAGATTAATTTACAAAAATGTTACAAAAATTACTATTGACAGCATTTACACACGCGCACAAAATTGGTCTATTTTTAATACTAATAATTTTAGTTATACAGTTTCCGATATATTCTTTTTTTTTGGTTGCCAATTATTCAATTACTTTTTTAATAAAATTTTCAAAGGCATTTACAAAATGATTTTTTTTCTGCAGATATCATACCTACCTAAAGCATCAAGATGTTAAAAAGGTTTCACTAAAAGATTACTTATTTGATTCGTTTTAAACGTTAAAGAGTCAGACCGGCCTTTTTTACTTATCGAAACGCGGCCCGAGCCATTGAATCAGGTGGCCCCGATTTACCAGAAAGAAAGGGGAATTCTTTATGCCGATTTACGCCTAAAGTCCCCTAAAGTCGCCTTCTCAGCGTGCATCGTCGTGACCTCATTTGACCTCTCCATGGCAATTTGCTGCTGAAGAGGAGGCGGCTGCGCGTTTGGCTCGAATCGCCCAATTATCGGGGAATCATTACATTTTTCGATGACTAATATTATCAGAGTCTATAGATTATTATTGTCCATTGTAGATACGATGAATATTATTTATTTATTAGATAAATTTTAAATATATAAAAAAAGAAAAAATATCTTTGGCAGTTAAACTCGAAATATTAAGAGTTGCACTACCTTAGTGCCATGGCCCCTTGGCCCCTTCGAGCCGCCACTATTTGACATACAATGGATACATTTTTAAAATATTTAATATTTTAAATTGACAATTTTCACGTTTCTGAATAACTAGAATCTAAACTATTCAACCTAGGGTAATTCTTGATAATAGAAAATAAAACTCGATGTCAACTTCCTGTTTGACAGCAATATATAAATCCAAAAATGCGTTATTTATACATCGATTTCAAGTTGTTATTTAGTTATTGATATAAGGCACCGCATAAACATCCTAAAATAGGTAGAGTATAGGTAGAGGGCCGAAATATTCAAGGGATATAGCCAGGGTAAAAAGAAGATCCTGGACGAAAACGGTAGCCCTTCCACCGCCTTTGGCCAGGAGAGGGGCGAGAAGGAAAAATAAACAATTAATTAACGGGAAGAGGTACGGGGTCGAATTTTTTTTGGTATGTGCGCCTCATGGGGCCATTCTAGGCCATTCGGGGAGACCGGGGCTCTAATTTAAGCGGGGATTTTAGGGGAAAAACCGTTCCCGTATAGGTAGAGCGCTGATGTTTTCAAGGGATGTATCCCGGGTAAAAAGAAGATCCTGGACGAAAACGAGACCCCGTAACCCCCTCCCCCCCGTTTAGCCAGGGGAGGCGGGAGAAGCAAAAACTTAAATAATTTCGAAAGAACCGGAAGAGGTACGGGGTCGAAATTTTTATGGTAGGTGCTCTCCATGGGGGCTACCTTAGACCATACTGAGAGACCGTGGCTCTAATTTAAGGAGAGATTTTGGGGGAAAATAGGTTTTTCACCCGTATCTCTGCAGGTTCCAACAATATAGGGAGGGTGGAAAATTACATATCCATATATGAAATATTTACGAAAATCCCAATCTAAGCTTAAAATAGGCAAGAACGTTTTGAATTAGACCGGGTGACTCAAAAATGCGACAAACTATATACATATTTTTGAAATAGTGTCAGTTTTTTACTAATTTATTCATATATATTGATTTTGAAAATTGGTAATATCTATCATACATTTTCATGCATTGTTATTATAAGTGTGAATTAATTAAAAGTGTAATTATTACGTTTTAAAATTGTCAATTTGGTGGCTGTCTTTGAAGTTTTGGCTTTTTTATCCCTTTTAATTTTTGATGAAAAATATTTGCATTCTTTAAAAGATAAGGTTCTGATTAGTAATTTTAAAATAAACTTTCTTTGATCTACACATTCATCTTGCACAAACCAATCCGATAAACTGAATCGCATTTTTTAAAAATTATATGTTCTATATTTTTTCCAAAACCCCTTTTTTCCAACAGTTTTTTAAGTACTTTGAAAAACATTGCATACTAATCCCTGTGAACGTTTTTAATATGGGTGATGGTACCTTCAGACGACTAAACGAGGATTTCTCAATATTATAATTTTTAAAGAATATTAGACTCTTATTTTCACATAAATCACATTTGTATTTGTACATATCCTCCAAAGTAAAGTATTGAATGAACTCTTTTTCTAAACTGAAATCTTTGTTGTCACCAATTACGAGCTCAGTCGAGGACATTGAGGAAGAAAATGATGAAGCTGAAGATTCTTCGCTATTTTCATCAGTGTCTTGATATTCTAAAATGTTATCCTCATCTTCTTCGCAGTTTGAATGAGGAGGTTTTTTTAGCTGGATCGTAACACTTATTTTAAAAACTGCTTTAAAGGTTCTTGCTATTGGGTTTCTGTTGTAGCCTCCACTTTGACGGTACAATGAAAACTGATTTTCTAAGGGATCCTGATTCAGCCTTCTTGTAAGCACAAATTTGTAACCGTCTGTTAAACTGTCCCTAAACATGGAATTAATGGCATTGATGGTCTGCAACATTCCACTAAAACAAGGGGGACTATTTAACCTACTGGATTTTTGGTCCTGCTTCACAAGCACGGTGAAAAGTTTAAATCCTTGTTGGATGGCATTTTGTGCGTAGGTGTTTGCAATGCTGATTGCTGAATTACAGGCCTTTGGAGCATAAAGCTTTTGTCTGTTTAGGGAATCAAAAAGCCTATCAACCTATTCGATAAATTCAGCAGTTTCTAAAGCTGCAGGATGTAATTCTTTACTTCGAACCGCCGTTTTTAAACCTGCAGCAACACTGTGGCTAAGAATTTGTATGGCTAATCTCACATTCATCTTCTGGAAAGTGTTTGGTCGCAAGTGTTTGTCAGAAATTTTAGGTAGAGCCTTTCCAGTACTACTCTGCCTGTCTATTCGAAAAGTTTTTTAACGGCTTCCAATGATACCGTTTTATTGTCCTACATGAAAAATATCCATTTAATAAATTGTTTCTTACAGATTTCATAAGGTGTACAAAGCTGTACTGATACATAAATTAGTATTATGCCTAACTCATATTAAATAAAGACGTATATAAAGTGGTAAGAGTTTTGATTTCAGTTTTTAAACACCTTATTTCTTCTCTCCCCTCTTTTAATAATGAATTTTAATAAAATAAAAATAGTTAAATTTTTTATTAATCTCCAAATAACCGGACTTTTTAATCAATAATTTGATATATGCATGTTCCTGGTGCATTAAATAACTTAACTATACCTACCTACTATTGGAACTAAACTAAATTTTTATCTTTATTTCTCTATAAACATTGTAAGTTTAAAAATTATAATACGGTACTTTTTGACTAATAGGAAGCGAATAATCAATTTTTTACCCTGGAATTGATTGCCTTTTGCTCCACAAATGATTGAAATTTT
>JAEQML010063577.1:0-22985 GCA_016904865.1 Pissodes strobi
AAAAAACATTATCCTGACCAAAAAAAAAAACAAGGAAAACGAGGTTGCCTATGTTTTGCATTTACATGCACCAGTGCCGGTGTTATATTCGTCAGTGCGGCTACTATCGAAGGCAATTCGTAGGGTCAAAGCATAGATGACACCAGATATATCTGGTTTACGTACACTTCATTTTGATATTTATATATTTCTTATAAGTTTTTCAATGTCTGGTGGTACTGGGGAATAATGGGGAATTTTAGGTCTGACACTATTCTACTCAAATCTCATCTTGTAAGTTAAAATCAGATAAAAATACAAAAATCACTTTATCCTTACCATAAAATGCAAAAAAATATCGTAAAGTGCAACCCTATCTATTGTTGTAGATATGTTCTATTGTTGTCGCATAAAAAAGTGTTTTTATATACTTTATTAAATTATCGTTGTTCAACTTTAGGAAAATAATCTTACGTTAAATATACTAATTAGTTCAAGAAATATAAACTTTTTAGATGAGTTTAGCACATTTTTCCTGGATGTTAAATCAAATTGAGCCGTCAGGCATCACGCTCGGGTTTTTAACGCTCGTTCGGGCAAAGTCGACTTGAGTGAAGCGGGAGAAAGAAACAGTCAGTGACAAGGCAATTAAAGGCTTATTTGGATCACCCTGTACATTTTCGAGTAAGATGGTGGCTCTGAGGTAGGCTGCTCGCCTAGCCTGCGAGATGTATCGGTTTCGATGCCCGGCGTCTTCCTCAGTGAAATTTTTGTTTTGTTTTTTTTTTAGTTCTTCATATCACTTTGGTGAAATGTTCACTCTTGTCGCGCGCTCTTAAGCACACGTCGTTTCTTCTTTAATCTTGTTTTTACTGTTGCTTGTAAATTCTTTCGATAAGGTAATTTTTATTTGCATTAAATATTTTCTAGTTCATGGGGATTTATCTGTAACACACCTTATTTTGGAGTATTTTAGAGATATGCAGAAAATATTTTAGTCACGAAAATTTATTAAAATCCAGGAATACCAAATCATAAGCTATGAAGACAAAACATAAATTTTTTGTGGATTTTTTTCGAAGTCCTAATTTTGAGTGATTTTTAAATTGCGAAAATTTATTAAAATCCAGGAATAACAAATCATAATCTATGAAGACAAAAAATGCATTTTTTGTGAATTTTTTCGTAAAGTCCTAAATTTTAGTGACTTTTAAATTGTGACTGGGGAAATCGAGCCGAACAATCCGGCAACCCTTTATAAATGGTTGACTGCAATAAAAGTGTTTGTCCACTGCAGTTATAAATATCCGCCATTTTCTAATATTAAGTGAGTTCGCCGGATTTTTATAACTTCTATTGTGAAAAGATCATCTCAAATTTGTTCAATGTTCACCTAGAATCAGGTGATGCAGTCATTCAGTCAGAACCATTTTTCGTGAAAAGTGTTTTACCTTTATTTGTGCATTTAAAATGAGGCTGTCTTCTAAATTAAGTTCTTTTTTTAATTAAAAGGCTAACAACTGTGAAAAGTTTCTTCAGATGTCTCGAAAAATTATAAAATATGACCTCTCAAACTGATTCCGATAATACGATAGCATAGTGCAGGAGTCGGTAACCTTTTTAAAGATAAGAACCATTTCATCTTAAGATTTTAATCTAAAATTTATATATAAATATCATATAAAACTTGGTATTGCAATGTGCATTTAATCTAAGAACAAAACATTCCAACATAATAAATAACACATACAGACAATACAAAATAATAGAGGCATAAACACAAATTTTGATAAAAAATATTTAGTATAAATTTATTGAGACAAACTATAACAATGGAAAATACTTAAAGTAGTCTTGGATTTCATACAACTTTCGAGGCTGTCGTTAAGTTCACTTCTTAAATTATTTTCAATCATGTTCATGTCTGAAAATATCTACTAAGTTGACTCATTTTTAAAATTCGAAATAAAACTAATAATCGGCTTTATTTATGTAGGTACTTTTATACTATTTAAGTTTACTATAATAAAGCTATTAATATTGTTGCGTTTTTTCCTTGGGTTCTGAACGAAATTACAACTTTTACTCTTTCAAACTAATACTCTCTTTATTCTCTACCACTGTATACAATTAAACACACTAAACTACTCTTATAACTTTACAACTAATAGCTCCTTACAATTCAACACTCAATGATTTACTAACTCAACACGCTTTCTGTCTGCTACTTATATACAATCTAAAATCTATCACGAATGCTCCGGAAGAAGCGAGGCCACTCTATATGATTCTCGAACAGGGCATCGAGATAATTTCACAGTTCCTGAATCTTCGCGGCCGGCGATGACTCGTACATAGACGCGACAAGGCTAGTTCTATAAGGTAGCACAAAAGCATTCGAATGGTTGCTAGCCGTGACATTGCCTCCCTCTTAAACCTGATCATCTCGATCAGCTACTTCATGTCCGTGATATGCGTTGAGCCTGTCGAGGCGGACAACTTTCAGTTTGCTTCTGAGGACTGTATAGGGTCCTTTCCATACTGGGGTTAGCTTGAGAGATCTTCCTTTCTTCCTTTGCGCATTATATAACCATAGAATTAGCTTTGAGATCATATCGTGTCTTCATTCGGTCACTGGCTTTCTCCGTGTTTTCTCCGACTAATTCATGGATGAATAGTTACTTTTCCTTAAGGGAGTCCGCGTAGTCTTAAATTTCCATATCCTGGTTATCTGGCGTTCAGAATAATAGCGTAAACGGAGGCCATAATAAATAATAATAGGCCATAATAAATAGTGGTATGTGTTGATCCCAATCCTTCTGATGTTCATCTACGACCTCAGACAAATGTTCTTCAATGGTCTTGTTAAACCTCTCAACCATGCCTCTGATTGTGGATGTAAGGCTGTATTCCGTGTTTTATGGATGTTGAGATCACAGACCTTCTGGAAAACCTTGGATTCGAAGGTGCGTCCTTGATCTGAGTGCCGCTCTAACGGAACACCAAATCTGCTGAATAGGTTATTCACGAGGACCTCTGCTATGGTAACAGCTTCTTGGTTGGGGATCGCAAATACTTCAGGTCATTTACTGAAATAGTCAGTTGTCACTAAAATGTACTTGTTACCATTATTTGTTTCTGGAAAAGAGCCAGCAACGTCAATAGCGATACGTTGAAACGGTAGGCCCACATTAT
Organism: Pissodes strobi; assembly: GCA_016904865.1. Classification (NCBI taxonomy): domain Eukaryota; kingdom Metazoa; phylum Arthropoda; class Insecta; order Coleoptera; family Curculionidae; genus Pissodes; species Pissodes strobi. The sequence goes on from JAEQML010063577.1 coordinate 3,175, forward strand.
ACTGTTTAATTTTTCCCCTAGATCTTGTTTCGGGTCCTTGACTTGCGACACAGGTTGAGCACTGCCGACACCACGATTGCACATCCTGGCAGTAGCAGACCCAGTAAAATCTGTCGCGGATCTTGTCAATCGTTTTGTTCACTCCAATATGAGCACCAGACTTTCCATTATGAACTTCCGATATCTTCCTCCTTGGTACCACTATCTGTGTCTTCACTACTTTTCGATCGGCGCTTTCCCAGGCTCATTTAAAAAGTTCATTTTCCACCACCGGATAGTCCCACTGAGCCCACAGAGTTTTAAAAGCAAATCCTTTAGTTGAAATCTCTCTTCGGCTTGGTTTTGGTTGATGTTCTAACATTTAGCAATAGTGCTATATCACTGTCCTCAAGCTGATCCTTTTTAAGTTGCTATGTCCACTGCTGATCAACCTCAAACTTCATTTGCCTAATGGGAGTAATTCCTTCTCGTTGATCTATTCTTTGGCAATGCTTGCAATTATCCTCGCATGACCTTCTGGATAAAGCATCTGCATTATTATGCAATCTCCCTGCCCTGTGCTTAACCTTAAAGTTATATTGTTGTAACTTTTCAAGCCATCTGGCTACCTGTTCTTCAGGCTGTTTCATATCCAAAAGCCATTTAAGTGCTGCATGATCAGTCCTTATTAGAAACGCTTGTCCATAAAGATATTGATGGAAATGCACCATCATCAGACCGTACTATTGCCAAAAGCTCTTTTCGGGTTACACAGTAGTTACGTTCAGGTTTAGAAAGTGTTCGACTGTAGTATTCGAAAACTCGTTCTTCTCCTGCTTGTACTTGCGATAAAACTGCTCCGATGCCGGTGTTGCTTGCGTCTGTGTCCAATACAAATTTACCATTTTGTTCCGGATATCCCAATATTGGACTAGAACATAGAGCCGCTTTTAATTTTCCTGAACGCAGAATCACAGTTATGATCCCAGTTATAATTTGCTCGTTCTTCAGTGAGCTTATGTAGAGGTGCAGCTATATTTTCAAATCCTTAGACAAATCTCCTATAATAAGTACATAATTCAAGGAAGCTCCGCAGTTCGCGTTTGTCGCGAGGACGCGGACGAGGCCAGTCTTTGATTGCTGTAATCTTTCGTTGATCGGTTTGGATTCCCTCTGATGACACGACATCCCCGAGAAATTCACCTTTTTGTTGGATAAGAAAGAGCTGAGCATTCTTGATTCTAGTAAAAACTTCATGCAGGTTTTGTAGGTGCTCATCAAAAGTTTTTCCCATTACCATTATATCATCAAGATAGACCAGGTATTTCTTCCAAGTGAGGCCTCGTAGAACAACTTCCATAAGACGCTCAAAAGTAGCGGGGGCATTGCATAGTCCGAAGGGCATAACTTTAAACTGATATAAACCACTTCCGGTCGAAAAGCCAGTATTTTCCTTATCTTGTTCGTCAATGCCTACTTGCCAGTAGCCGCTCTTTAAATCGAGTGTTGAAAACCAATGAGAACCTGCTAATGTCAACGTGTCATCAATTCTGGGAAGTGGATAGCTGTACTTCTTGGTGACGACATTGAGTCTTCTGGTGACTACTTTAGTCGGTGTGCCATCGTCTGATTTGATAAGGATGCACTCTTCAGTGCCAAACTTCGGAAAGTTAAGTTTGTTGTCAAAAGAGAGTCCATGTTGACCGATGAGATCCATCCCCAAAATAAATTCGTCTTCTATGTCGGCTACTAACACTGTGTAGTGTAATTTAATTCTTCCCAGTTGAAGTTCAATATCCATTTCTCCAAGTACTTCAGCAGTCTCACCGGTAACCGTACGTAAAACAACATTCTTCGATATGGGTAGGACTTCTACTCTATATACTTTGTTGGACCTTACCAAAGATACCGCCGCACCAGCGTCAACAGTAATTGTAATGGCTTTTCCGTTGATCTTTCCTTTAATAGTTAGACTGTCGGCGTTTTTTAGGGAGACGATCCTGGGGGTTTTATCTTCTTAGTCAACACCCGCCCCGCAATGTTGACTAATTGAAGTTTTCCTGATTTGGCTTTGAGGCTCTAGCGTCTCTGGATGGAGATCTAGACCGTAATTGTACTCGGCAGTCTCTTTTGAACTGCCGAGTCCAGCCACATCTATAGCACTGATTCGAAGTATTTCGGTTACGTGACCTATCTTCTAGTGGCTCCCGGAATCTCCCCGTAGCCTGAAGAACTTCTGTTAATTTCTTTAAAATGTCGCCCATTTCAGCTAATTCGCAGCTGTTCGTCGGCTTTTCGTCCTGGATAGATACGGCCCTGACTTTTGGCTTAGAGATGTTACAGTCCGCCTCGATTTCTAGGGCTCTATCCAGAGCTTCGCTGCTGTTATTAAATTTAGCTAGACGTAGCATCTTCTGAGTTTCTGGATCTCTGATACCATCCACGAAATATTGGGCAGCAAATTCCTGTTGAAATTCTTCTGTTGCTCCCGGGTTCGCCAATTGAATGAGACGTCTAACATCTGCCTCAAATTCTTGCAGGCTTTCACCAGGTTTCTGATGCCGGGATTTTACTTGTGCCTGATAGGTTGTCTTCTGTGTTGGTCTCCAAATCGTCTTTCCAGGGAAGCTACAAGTATGTCATATTTCCCCTATTGGCTGATGGTAATGGTCTGTAGTAGTTCCAGGGCAGATCCACAAAGCGCTACCACTAGTGATGCAGCCATTTCTTCGTTATTCCAACCGTTGGGAACAGCAGCGGCTTCAAATTGTCTTCTGTACATTGTCCAGGATGTTTGACCGTCATACGTTGGAGGTTTAATATTCTGTCCTGTGGCGAATACCCTCTCGGTGGGTCCTTGATTTTTTAGTCTGGTAACTTCTGCTTGTAGATTCTCAATTTCATTCCGTACGTCTCCTAATTCTTTTTCAAATTTCTCATTTTGCCCGTCCAATATTTTCTGCAATGTTCCTTGCTCGCCTACAATTGCATCCAGCATCCATTTCTGAAGCTGGTCCTGTTCTGCTTGTCTTCTGCGTTCATTCTCTTCCCATTCCGCTTGCCTTTTATTTTCTTGATCTTGAAATATTTTCTGAAGCCGGTCCTGTTCTATTTGCTTTTTATCTTCTTGATCTTGCAAAATTTTCTGAAGCCGATCCTGTTCTGCTTGCCTTTTGTCTTCTTGGTCTTGCAAAATTTTCTAAAGCCTGTCCTGTTCTGCTTGTTTTTTATCGTCTTGGTTTTGCAACATTTTCTGAAGCCGGTCCTGTCTGTTTGCCTTTTATCTTCTTGGCCTTGTAAAATTTTCTGAAGTCGGTCCTGTTCTGCTTGCCTTTTACGTTCACTTGCCTCTCAGCATTTAGATTTTCCATGAAATCGGCCAACATTTTATTTATTTGGTTCATTTCTGCCGTTTGTTGCCTTGTATTGACCATAGAATGTTATAAAATGTTCTCAGAATCCACCAGTCAAAATGGCCTTACCCTTTTCTCTCCTCGAAGAACACTTGCCAAGTCTCGTCTCTTTACAATCCGACTTCTGACACCAAATGTTACGTTTTTCCGCGGGTTCTTAACGAAATTACAACTTTTACTATTTCAAACTAATACTATCTTTATTATATACCGCTTATACAATTAAACACACTAAACTACTCTTATAACAACTACTAGCTCTTTATAATTCAACACTCAATGATTAACTAACTCAACACGCTTTCTGCCTGCTACTTATATACAATCTAAAATCTATCACGAATACTCCGGAAGAAGGGACGCCACTCTATATGAATCTCGACCAGGGCATCGAGATAATTCCACAGTTCCTGAATCTTCGCGGTCGGCGATGACTCATACATAGACGCGACAAGGCTAGTTCTATAGGGTAGCACAAAAACATTCGGATGGTTGCTAGCCGTGACAATATGTTGTATTTTTTCATCTAAAAGTCTGTATATCAGAAGTAAAGCAAAATATTTTATCAAGAGTAACTTTTTGAATGAACTAGACATAATAGTTATTTATTAGGTAATTGAATTACAATAAACCACGCAGAGAAAGTTTAGCCTACGTTCCCGTCGGTGAGTGGAATAATTTTGGTTTATATGTAGTAATCCATGAACACTATACAAAATTGTATCCAAATTATGATGGCAAATGTCTAAAAATCATTAGTTATGAACGATTAACATTGATGGTATATTCCGTCACTCTTTAAAGGGTATTCAATATATTAACAGTAGTAATATCTATTCATTAACTAATGTTTTTAGTATGTACACAATAATGAATTTAATTTTCAATTTTAGGGAAGAGTTCCTTCAGAAGCCTGTTTAGGAATGGATTCAACAAGAGCTCAGAGAGAATTAATTAATCAGTTAGAGTCAAAAAATAGGGAAATCATGAGGGAAATTGCCAGACTAAGGTAATATGACATGCATTTCTTATACACTTCTAATAATATCCTATCTTATTTAGTTTCTATATTTAACGAGTCGGCCGCAAGAACCTATGTGTAAATATTTTTAATTTAACCAATTAAAGCACATTTTAAGGCGTTGTATCTGCCTCATTTTTCGACTTATGGAAAAAAGAAAAAAACGTGTCCACTGTTTTTCATGGCTATCGAAATCAGCAATAAAAAAAATTCATTAAACTTCCTCATTGTAGCTAAAAGTACTAAAGGATTACTAATCGTTTTAGCTTTTAATTATTGCTTTGTCGAACTATGACCTCGCTAACTTGTTCAAAGTGTCAACAGGCTTATACTATGAAATATAAAACCTGAGGAAGATGAACTTTTTGGAACCCCATGTGACCTGTGTAACGAAGTCATATGCAAAAAGTGTGGTGTACTATCTACTACCGAAGCACGTGCAATAGCTCTTGCTCAGAGAACAATAATATACTTTTGTCCGAATTGTATGCAACGAACAAATAATAATTCATCAATTATGAAGAAATTAACAGATTCATTGGGAAAATACAAATCCGAATCTCTAAAAAAGGACGAACATATTTCAAACCTGAAACGTCAACATAAAGAAAGAATTGAAGAATTGGAAAATGGTATAAATACTCTCACCAAGGAAAATACGCAGAAAGACAAACATTTAAACGACTTAACCGTCGGACACAGGGCTTTGAAGGATAAGTATCCGCGGCTGAAGACGACTATCTCTCGAAGATGAAAAATCAAGAGGCACACATGACTGAATTAAACAAGGAAATAATAACGCTTTGAAACCGTAATATGCAACTTCAAGAGGAAATCAAAAATATCGAGCAGCTGAAGGGCACGCTTGAAAAATGTTTGCAGATCTAACTGTTTCCAAGCAAAACATGTTGGCTACTATCGACACATTAGAAAAGGACAACGGAGTGTATTTCGAGGAATCGAAACAATTGCGACAAGAAATTGAAGATTTAATGGCAAGAACGAATGGTGGACATGTGGTGGTAAAACATAGCGGGACAAGATTGAAGTCTAAACATGGCGACACTCAAACAACTATTGAGAACACTTTAACTTCAACTCATACTCCGACTAGGCTCATCCAACAGCCAAGGAAACGGCAAGTTTCCTTGGCTGGGATAACTCCATTAGAGGATGCGGGTTGATTTTTAAAAAACTTCCCAGTCATAGTTTGACGTGAATTGTCAATGGAGTGAACCTGTTTAGATCTCCGAAACTGTGAAATCGTGTCAGTTGTTTTCGGGTTCGTTTGCTGCTGAGGACTGTATAATTCTTTTTTTTGGGATACAGAATGCCGTAAAGTTTAACAACTGATAGTACCTCTTCGGAAAGATTAACTTTTTACTGTCAAAATGTTAGGGGTCTTCGTACAAAAACGACCGAAATAGTGCTGGCTACTCGTGAAAGAGCAACTATGACTGTATAGTGTTTACGGAATCTTTGTTGTCTAGTGAGCTCTGAGCTTTTGACAACTATCAGGTTGTCAGGACAGAGATTATGATGCACTGGAACTTTGATTGCCTTTCTCTTCATTTTTGACTATGGGTTCAAGTAAGGTTGCGGTACGAGCCGCTCATAATTGGATCAGTTTATATCCTCCTAACTCACCTCATCAAACATATCAGGATTTTGTAGACATTGTGAAGAATCTTTGAAATAACCACAAAAATGCCAAATTCATCATATTCGGAGACTAACCTACCTGACATTACATGGGAACTTGACGAAGAACACCTGACGCGATCTGGAGGCAGCGGTTCCTCGGCGGAAATTCTAATTAATAATGTTTATTATTTCGAACTTGATCAAATTATTGGTGTCACTAACTGCATCGGCAAACTTCTGGATTTGGTATTGTCTGATGAATTTCAGTGTGTAGAAGTAACAAAATGTAATGATCCTCTTAGCAAAATAGACCCTTATCATCAATTGCAAGTTTCTATAAGTCCCGGAATAATTCCTTTTTGGGATAGGAAGGCTGAAATAGGGTATTTACATTCGACAAAGCCGACTACGTAGCGCTTAATAACTATTTCTCTGTCAATTGGGATTTCCTACAGTCTAATTTTCTTCTCCGGCGATTTTATGATGTTGTTTTTGATGGTATTGATAGATTTATTCCTTCAAAAAAAAAATCAACGAAGACAAATTTCCTAAATGGTACAGCCGGGAACTCAAGAATATTATTAGCTTTAAGAACAAACTCTATAAAAAGTATAAGCAATCTGGTTTACAATCTGACTATGACAGGTATTCTGAAGTTCGAAAGGAAAGTAAATGTCTCATTGATCTGTGCTACCTGATCTTCGTATTCAATACAGGACATACAATTCCATCAAATATCAAATATTTTTGGTCGTTTGTTAACTCCCTTAAGAAACATCAAGGAATTTCGAAAACCATGCGGTATAATGGTGTCACAAAAGATACACCTGAATCTATTATAGAAGCTTTCGCCCAACACTGAATCACGCTATACTGATCACCCAAACAGCAGTGCGTCATTGGAACACCTTATTCACTTGGATGCTACACTTACGTTTCATAGATTTACTGAAGAAGAGATAAATAAAATTAACTCGGTGGATATTAACAAGGGCTCAGGACCGGACGGCTTACCTCCTGTTTTTGTAAAAGGATGTGCAGCATCGTTAGGAGGGCCTTTATGTGTTCTATTTGAAAAGTCTTTCGATGCAGCCTGTTTTCCAAAATAGTGGAAGAGATCTAGTTTATTTCCCATTTTTAAATAAGGCTCTAAAACCGATATTGGAAATTACAGGGGGATTTCCTTGATATCCATATTACCCAAACTTTTTGAATCCATTCAAATAACTGCTGGCTCCTGAACAACATGGTTTTTTAAGGGGCGATCGACTACCACCAATATAGCCTTGTTTCAAGATTACCTCATTCATTATGTAAAGAAGGGATCTCAAATTGATGTGATCTATACTGATATTTCTAAAGCATTTGAAGTGTTTGTCATACCCTATTGTTGGAGAAGCTGAGAGCATATGGAATGAAAGGTTGTTACTTGAACTTTATCGGGTCCTACCTGACTGATCGGAAGCAATATGTGGGCATCAGTGGCATAACATCCAGAGAAATTGTGGTCAAGTCTAGAGTACCCCAAGGATCATACTTGGGCCCAATTTTATTCTTGCTTTTTATTAACGATATAACTTTCAATTTTAAGAGGTGCAAATGCCTTTTGTACGCGGACGATCATAAGTTCTTTTACGTTAACTCTGCCAAGGATTGTAAGGTGATCCAGTTTGAGATAAATAAGCTGGTCCTCTGGTGTAAGGAAAATTACCTAAACCTCAACGCCGACAAGTGTAAGATTTTGAGATTTTATCGTTGTAGGGAACCGATACTTTTCGAGTACTTTTTGAGTGGAATGGGTCTTCAAATTGTTTCCAAAATATACGACTTTGGAATCACCTTCGATCGGGCAGTATCATGAACACATTTTCAATATTATCCGTGATAGTTATAGAATGCTGGGCTTTTTATGAAGAAGTTGTAACCACATATATGATGTAGATATGTTCTATATTGTTGTGGAGGATTCATGTTTTAACTTACAAATTTTTGGGTTTTCTCTCCACTATCGTTTTGAATTGGTTATATAGAGCCATAAAATGTCTCTACAACTCCCTTGTTCGCAGTATAGTGTGGTCACCATTGTACCAGTGTCACGGCACATATAACAACCAGCAATATTACTCGACTTGTCAGGCGAAAAATTAAATTTGACCTTGCTTATGTCAGTTGGGTAGGAAAAGTCAGGGCTGGATTTGAAATATATATAAGTATGATTTTCCTTTAACAGAGCCGTAATATAAAATTTCAAATATCAATGGGTTATGAAATATATGTATACCTTGTTGTATGAGCAGGAAATCTAAAGAAATTCTTCTTGGAAGAATATCTCTGGTTTGTACAAGTTCTTATTGCTTAAACACCCTGGCTTTTTGCATTACACAATGTCATAAACAACGTTCGCCTCTCACAATGTCAATTATTTGACAAATACACGCCTATGGTTTCGATTTAACTTCAATAGCAATAAAATAAACCAGTCGTAAAAACACCACGCCGGTGCCGGCAGTTTGACGGATTTCCTACCAAGGAATATCTTGCGCGTGGACTTGCGCAGATGCGAAAAAAGAAGATGTGATATTGCTGGTTGTTATATGTGCCGTGCCAGTGTCACGTATATTGTCAGAAACAGTGCAGAACAAATTTCTTAAATTTCTTTTATATAAGCAAAGATTTACATACGATAATTTAGCGTATAACCCTAGAATCCAATTGATTGTAATAGACACTCTTTAAAATCGTCGAAATAATGCTATGGTGTTGTTCTTTCATAAAATTGTTAATAGTTAAATAGAGTGCGCCGTGCCGAGTTGCTAAATAATATTGACTTGCGCATTCCACAGAGACATACGAGAAATATACAGCTATTCCAAAAAATGCCTCACCGAACTAAACTATGGCTTTCAGAGCTGTGTTGGAAGATTGATGAAAAATCACAACTCACATTTCTCAGACTTCGACCTCTTTCATCACTCATTCGAGACTTTTACGAATATTATTTTAAGGTCTTAATTTATTTTACTTAAGCACCTTTTTCTTTCCTTTTATGTGAATTTGATGTTTTTGTGATTGTACCATTTGGAGAGAGATCTCTGTAGTGTATTTATATGTAAATAAATAAAGAAATAAAATAATAAATATAAAGTTGATAAATAAATGTTAATACAATGTGCTTCAAAATTGGGCTAAAGATAAGATATACGGAATTTTATAAGTAAGTTTAAATAAGTCCCTGAAAACTTTCTATAAGCATTGGAGGGAAAGTTTTCTGGAATGAGTTTATTTCTTCCTGAAAAAAATGCCACTATTCGAAAAAAAAAATCCATCGTCCTTCACTAATTGCAGCTAATGTTTCCTTTGATATATTTGGCACTGAATGTCTAGAATTGCATTTTATTTAAAATTTAGGCGCCAGCAAGAGTTAGAGTCAAGTCATAGTGCTGACAATCCAGTTTTGATGAGTGAGCTTCGTGCCCTACGAATGCGTAAGGATGAACTAGAAACACACCTCATCACTCTACAAGACTCTCGAAGGCAACTTATGATCCAATTGGAAGGCTTAATGAAAATGTTGAAAGTAAGTATTTCTTATGGTTCTTGGTAAGATTAAATAGGTATTTTTGTATGAGATTATTTTTGAGCGGCGTATTATCACACTTTTATAGTTTGCTTAAATTTAAATACTAAGTTTACTAAAAAATCCAAATTTGTCAATAATTATAGAAAATGAATAATGTGTTCTCTAAGTCCCACGTACAGAAGTTTAGTCTAAATTCAGTGTGCACTTTACGAGATAGTAAAGGGTTCATATTTTTGACACACTCACATCCTTTTCTTAATTAATTCAATTAATTTTATGTAACTATTCTTACAGAACCATCAATCGTCCCCTAGAAGTACTCCTAACTCCTCTCCCAGAAGTACCAAGTCACCTCCTCTTCCTCCTGGCGTCGGTGTCGCTCCTTCCTCTCAGTCTAACCCAAGAAGCGCACCGCAGACGCCAATGGGTATGCCGCCGTCTTCCAATGCTTCAATGGTTAATTCCATACCTCCAATGGGTGGTGAACGAGAAAGACTGGAAAGAGAAAGGTAATATATTTGAAACATTGGTAACGAATTATTTTATGTTCAATATGCATAGGCTCGGTACCCAGTTGTAGAGCAGTAAAACCTAACTCAGGAGAATACTAGCCATTTTGTTACCAGCAAAACGGTATTGCTTCTGTAATTTGTAAATTTTTTTCTACCATATATTAATGAATTTTGGTATGAAGTGTGGGTGTGCGTATATGTGTGTTAGTGATCTCAACACTGACAGCCATAAAACGACGGACCGCAAATACAAGCGTCTCTGCGATCTTATATCCTTTAACTTAAGGACTTACCTTAATCGACCAGCCCGTATTTGTTCTTTCAGATAAACAGTCCATGAACATTAATAGATTATATAACTGAACATTTTTAGGAGGAATCAGTTGATTGCAGTATCAGTTTTCGGACATTTCGGACCACTGCTTCCGACCGACTACGCGACTGTTGGACTGTCAACATCACACACAAAACTACAACATTGGCATCCCAAATATATAAAAGTTATAACAATATCTTAAGTCTTAAATACGCGCTTTAAGGCTCAAACTGGATTACCCAAGTGGTAAGCCAGAGGAAACAACTAACTATACGACCCGACGAACCTACCCAACACTGAAGATGTTAACAAACATTGCAAAAAAATGAATACAATAAATTGTTATGCGCATCTGTTATTATTATTGTTTAACAAAATGAATACAATTTTATGTTAAACAGAACTTAAATGAATCTAAATAAATAAGACTGAATGATATTGATTGTTCTATAAAACTGAATTGATGTTTTATGCGTTATTACAAATTCCAACTGGTTTTACCATTTATTAAATAATAAGAAAGAAGGTACAGCAAGAAGGAGAGGGAAGAAGAAAAAGGAAATACTTAAAACTAACTTAACCTAAACTTAGCTTTACAGCTGGTCTTGAGCCGGTTCGCATATAACCAGTTAATTGGCCACACAACACATAAGTCTGAAAATAGGCTCTAAATAGACTGAGAAGTAAATGCCACAATAGCTTGTTTTAGAACTATACCTCTAAAAAGATCCTATAAAACCAAAGCAAACTAATTAATAACTTGAAACAGTTAGTTTCAAGTTACAAGAAGCTGACCAGTTACGCAAGTTGCAATTAAATTACTAATTTACAGCTCCGATATTTTAGAAGAGTAAAAGCTCTAATTTAACATGTACTAAATGAAACACTTTTGTTTTCCATGCATAAAATTTAATCCAAAAGGACATCTAAATTAGCGTAACAGAGCGCTTTCGGCCAGAGCCATCATCAGTATTGCTTGTCAGTTGGAACAAAAGAACATATCCACAAAGAGGCATAAAACTACATCAAAACGACAACGGTCACATCAAAATTTAAATAACACTTTACATTTTTGAAAGGTTCACATAATTAAACAATTAACAATTAATTGTATCATTGGTGCAGTGGATGAATGGGAAGAGAAAAAGCATGCCTTTTGTAGTCCCTATGGTATGGCGAGAACCCACTAATCATATGGACGATTGCTATTTTTGCCTGACAAAGACTGAAGGTTATTCCAAAAAGGGAAAGCACAAAATCGACTATCCAAATTTGCGGTCTGCAATGCGACCTATTCCTCATAATGTACCTTTAGATCCGCAAAATGTTGTTTTGGAAGATACTGGAGACAACGCATCATCAGGCAGCTCCGAAGAACAGTGCACCGACCCTACTTTTACTCCAGGTCCCAGTTCCGGCGAGCCACATTTAATTGTTCAAAGTGAGTTAAATGATTTAGTACGTGATTTGGGGTTATCAAAGCAACAGTCAGAACTTCTTAGTTCCCGTCTTCAGGAATGGAACTTATTAGCAAACGAAACGAAAATTACGAATTTCAAAAAAAGAAATGCTCCGTTTTCTGCATTCTACAGTATGGAAAATTCGTTGTGTTCGTGTACTGATATTGATGGTTTAATGCAGGAACTTGATATTGAGCATTCCCCCTCTGAGTGGCGTTTATTTATAGATTCGTCTAATTACAGTTTAAAAGCTGTGTTATTGCATAATGGAAATTTAAAACCCTCTATACCAGTTGCCCATTCAGTGACGATGAAAGAAAGGTATGAAAATATGCGCACTGTTTTGGATAAAATAAACTACAACATGTATAAATGGCAGATATGTGGGGACTTAAGAGCTATAGGAATTTTACTGGGACTTCAGGGAGGATTTACAAAATATTGCTGTTTTCTTTGTCTATGGGACACTCGTGCAGTAAATCAGCATTATATAACAAAAATTTGGCCAGAAAGAAGCGAATTTCAACCGGGTTCTCACAATGTTAAGTTTAGACCTCTTGTAGACCCCAAAAATGTCCTTCTGCCTCCTCTTCATATTAAACTTGGGCTGATGAAAAACTTTGTGAAGGCTATGAATAAAGACGGTGATGGATTCAAATATTTAAAAGAAGTCTTTCCCAAGTTAAGTGATGCCAAATTAAAGGAAGGCATTTTTATTGGACCAGAAATCAGAAAATTTGCTGGACGACGTTAATTTTACAGAGAAGCTTATCAGGCACGAACTCAGAGCATGGAACTCATTTGTTAGTGTTGTAAGAGGATTTATGGGCAACAATATAAATGCAAACTACCAACAGTTAGTTAATGAACTTTTAGATGCCTACAAATCGCTTTGTGCTCGAATGTCATTAAAAATTCATTTCCTCCTTCACATCTGTCATTTTTTTCTGAAAATTTGGGAGCTGTCAGTGACGAGCAGGGTGAAAGATTCCACCAAGATATTAGGACAATGGAAATTCGCTATCAAGGATCTATGGGATCCAGCCACGATGGGTGATCACTGCTGGTTTTTGAAGAGAGAAGATGTGACAACTCATAAAAGGAAAAAGTAAAATTTAATTAATATTTTGTGTCAATATTTTTAATCTTTGTGTTTTTCTTAAATGTAAAGTACGTTTAGTAGGTGTAAAACCATATAAAGTCGATATATACGGTTAAGAAAATCTTAAATAATTTTTTTCTATGCTATTCAGCTTTATGTTACATCCAAAAAAATATTTTTGAATTATTAAAACATTATATATGTAATGGGCCACTCGAAACTAAAAACATAACTTGGCCTTTAATAAAGTACTGACAAAAGGTTAAATATGTCTTTGAGTCCCCTGGAAGGCAAGAATAACTATATTCAGTGCAGCCCTTCCGAGACATAATAATTTAATGAAGGGTCACAAGAAAACGTGGTTATCTTTGTGCCTGTATATTGCCAGTTTTCCACGTGGGCATGTGAAAAGCCTTGTGTCTCCTTTAAGGTTATCCTTTCCAGATTTCCCAAAAAAAAAACAAACAAACCAGATCTAGTCATAATTTCCTCTGGTGATAGTTTATCCCATAAACTGGTCACCCACTATATATAAATGTAGTTATTCCATCACCCAGGCGGCCTCACTAGGTTCCGATTTTGCACAAAGAACGTTGTCTCCTCTATTTATAATATTTACTGAACATAAAAAAGCAACTTCCTGTTTCCTGTCATCACTTTCTTAATTCCATCCTGAGAGTATGAAGGTCAATTTCCACAAATGGCAATTGACACTTGCACAATAAACATAGGGCTAAAAGGATATCCCGCAGCTCACCTGAATTGGGCTATAGATATCGATTGTTCTTTGGCGTCAGACGGAACCATAGAAAAACGGCTCAGAGTGGAGCCGTGAAACGATGTCTGGTCGATTAAACGATTTTTGGCAGCAATGAAATTAAAATTGTGTGGCTATTGTCCCGCTATTCCGGACATTAGAAATAGTAAATGTGAAAGTTTAAAAATACTCACAAAAAAACTGTAACAAAATGTTTTCAAAAACAGAAAGCAGCATACTCAAACCCAAGCTCTATAGCTTGGGAAAAGTAACCCAAGGCACAAATACATTTTAGTGTTGAAAGGAAGAAAATCACAATAATGACGCCCTGAGTTCGGTGAATTCTTTTTTACAGGGGCCGTAAAAACGTACAAACAGTTTCTTAAAGTCTGCAGCAAAATTTAAAGTTCACACTATAATTGCAAAGTAAAAAATATGAAATATCGATTGATGGAGTCTACATCAGTCATTAACAAGTATCGCCAACGAAATGAAGACTCCTCTAACCACAGCCATATTAACGATGGAAATTTTTCTTTCTACTATACCAACCACAGTTTTAGTGTTTCAAAATGGTTATCAAACAAACATAGAAAACTATAGACCAATATCCATCGTGACAGTTTTATCAAAAATACTTGAACGAGTACAACATCATTTTCATCTTTTAACAAAATGTAAACTATAAGTATCAATCAGAGCAATACAATATAAATAACGGAACGAGGCAGGGGTCGGTGTTAGCACCACTAATATGTTTGCAGTTATAAACCAACTTCAATGAATCTGATATAACTGTAAAACTTGTTGATGACATGACATGCGATGGATATGAAATTGGTGTCAAAAAGTATATATAGGAAATGTGTGGAAGCATGCGAAGATGGTGTTTCTTGTATCGAATCATCTTAAATCTAGGATTACAGCCATAGTTCACTTTTATAAGAGCAATCCGAAAGTTCATATAGATGACTCGAAAATTAGTAGCTCTCAGGGAATCAGCATTATGAAGTTCCTAAACCATTTTCATCTTTTAACAAAATGGAAACTATTTGTAAGACTCAATCGGAGCAGTATAATATAAACAACGGAACGAAGCAGGATTCGGTGTTACAACCACTAATATGTTTGCAGTTCTAAGCCAACTTCGATGGATCTAGAATAACTATAAAATTTACCGATGATCAGTACGCGATGCGATGGTGGTAGCAAATTAGTGTCAAAAATACAGACAATGTGTGGGAGCATGCAAAGATGGTCTTCATCTTAAACCGAGAATAACTGTCATAGTTCACTTTCACAAGGGCAACCCTTGACTCGGATCCCCTCGGAAAGTACCTCTATTCAAACCTCTCAAATAAATTACGAAACTAAATAGGGACGCTATTGCGGTCTATTATACATTAATTTATTCGGACCTCTCATATAATAGTATTCTAAGGGTCAGACGATTAACATAGATAGAATATTAATTTCCCAGAAGAGAATAATAAGACTAATGGATGAACTCTATCCTCAGGAAACCTGCAGAAATAGTTTCATTAATCGGAACATTTTGACGGTTGCATTAATTTGTATTCAAAGTCTGGAGCTGATCAATGACAGTTTGTGACAAGAGGAGCTGCATTGTATTGGCTGGCAGGAACGTCAAACTGGTGAGAGGAGTTTGATTACGGGGAGTGACGCCCCCGCCATTCCGAGTTGCCATGGGATATGGCACATCAAATCCCATCGTCCTCCCCCAGGCTGGAGAACACCAAAGTACAAAGTCTGGAGCTGATCAATGACAGTTTGTGACAAGAGGGGCTGCATTGTATTGGCTGGCAGGAACGTCAAACTGGTGAGAGGAGTTTGATTACGGGGAGTGACGCCCCCGCCATTCCGAGTTGCCATGGGATATGGCACATCAAATCCCATCGTCCTCCCCCAGGCTGGAGAACACCAAAGTACAATGTCTGGAGCTGATCAATGACAGTTTGCGACAAGAGGGGCTGCATTGTATTGGCTGGCAGGAACGTCAAACTGGTGAGAGGAGTTTGATTACGGGGAGTGACGCCCCCGCCATTCCGAGTTGCCATGGGATATGGCCCATCAAATCCCATCGTCCTCCCCCAGGCTGGAGAACACCAAAGTACAAAGTCTGGAGCTGATCAATGACAGTTTGTGACAAGGGGGGCTGCATTGTATTGGCTGGCAGGAACGTCAAACTGGTGAGAGCAGTTTGATTACGGGGAGTGACGCCCCAACCATTCCGAGTTGCCACGGGATGTGGCCCATGAAATCCCATCGTCCTCCTCCAGGCTGGAGAACACCAAAGTACAAAGTCTGGAGCTGATCACTGGGGAGTGATCCAACAAACCCCATTTTTACCCCTGTCAGACTAGGGACCGCCAAAGGAATGAGTCTGAGGCTGATGCTTCGAGTGGAAGCGGCCCTAGGTGGTAGATGCATAAGCCTACTCGCATCGTCCGGTGAAAGACCACCCCACCAGAATTGGGGAGCGCTAAGTGGTTTTCCCAAATCACGTTCCGCTTCCGCGCTGGTGGTCCCGGGTTTCACAGTAGGAATATATGGACATGATGGTGCTTCCAGGATCAAAATATTCCGGAGGTAAACTCCCCGGCCATTCGGATCTCCGGGCGCTGGGTGGCCCTGGGAGCCCTTCATTCCGCATTTCACAGACAGCAAAGATACCGAACCAATTTAGAATAGATTTCTGCAACCTAAGAGGCCTAAATACAAACATAAATTCGGTACACCAACATCTACAAGCAAATAGACCACATATATTAGCCCTTACAGAAACACAAGTATGTTCTACAACAACAACAGTGAACTACCTCTATCCTGGTTACGACTTACATACCCGATTTAGATATAAGTTCGGAATATGCCTTTTTGTCCGAAGCGACCTTTCATGTCACCGCGAGGAAACACTCGAACCGAACAACCTTGACGTCATGTGGCTCAAGTTCACCGCCAAGGGATTAACCAAGTTTATATGTTGTCTCTATCGCCCTCCGAGCGATAGAGCCTACCAAAGCTTTTTCTCAACAATAGCTACCACCTTTGACTCAATACAGGTCGATCACCCCAGTTCAGAAATAATCGTTCTGGGAGACTTCAATGCCCACAACACCAACTGGCTCAAATATCACAACAAGACCGACAACGAAGGTAGAGAAGCTGAAGCATTTGCCATCAGCTGCGGGCTTACTCAACTTGTAGACGAACCAACTCGAATCTCAGAGAGGGGCGAATTCGCCGCCCTCCTGGATCTTTTTCTGACCACCAATCCTGACCAGTACAAGGTTACAGTTGGTCCGCCATTAGGTACCTCCGACCACAAACTTATTACAACGGTTTGTGAATTGCCACTCATACAGAAGGATCCACCATTGCCTCGCAAAATCTGGCATTACAATTCTGCAAACTGGGACGATCTAAGGCAATTTTACCTTGATTTTCCTTGGCTCGACGTCTGCTTTGCCACTGACGACCCGTCAGACTGCTGCGAAGAGATCATGCAAGTAATCTCCTCAGGAATGGAAGCATACATCCCAAATTCCATCAAATTACCATCAAAAGGAAAGCCCTGGTTCGACAAAAGATGCGAAAGAGCTGTAGGAAGAAAACAGCAAGCCTATAAGTACTGGCAGCAAAATCAGACCGCTGAAAATCGCAATTATTTTATCGAAGCGAGAAACGAGTGCAAGCGTGTGATCGACGACACTAAGGACAAACACAATCAAAGGATCAGGAATAAACTTTTGCAATGCCCCAGTGGCTCCAGGACTTTCTGGTCGGTAGCAAAGGCAGTAAGTAACAACTTTACAAAAACGTCTCTCCCACCTTTGACGGACGAACGTGGCATCACGGCGACTCAGTGGCGTGCACACAATGAAAGCACAAATGCATTGCCTACCCTGATGTTTTGACATTTTTTATATATTTCCATTTAATTTTAATCCCGATAATATAAATTATAATTTTACTAATAAGTAGATATAATCCAAATTTAAAAAGCTTATCTTAAGCGCCAATTAAAATATTAATTATATTATAGAAAAACATCACAGTCTACCACTCATATTACGCTACCTATATTAAACGGAATAATATTCTCCGACGGCAACCGCTAAAAAGCATTCCATAACAAACCGAAGGCATGCATTCATACCGTCAATACTGGATTTACTACGGAAGGGAAAAGCAGTGCTTGAAAAAGGACAGCCAAATGAAACGTTACATAAAAAGAAAAGAGACAAAGCATGCGAAGATGGTCCGGGGCGACCGACGACGCGACGCAACGATAAGTGCTGTTGCCAAAATGTGCTCTCTTTAATTAATATTTTGGTTTGATAGACATTCTTTTTTACCAAGGATCATATTATTATTGTTTTTTTGCGCTTTAGTAATGGGTTTGAAAGCGATTACCGGTACATCATTACAGGGTTTGGTTAAGAAAGCTTTATTATTTAATAATGTTTAAAATTACAGTACATGGGGCATCCCTAAATTTATTTATATTTCGATATCTGGGTATTAATAACGCCATGCATTTTTTTGCAAGAAACTGAAACCCGATAATACAACACCGGCATTGGCCAGCCATAAATAAGAATAACCTCAGGTTTCCTTTTCTATGTGCCCTATTCTTGTGTGAGATTGGAATTTGACGCCCTGCGCTTTTAGTTATAGTTTTGAAAGTTTAGTTAGTTTAGTACCTATACAAGGGGTTGTTGTTTTCTTTGTGGGTTAGTTTTGTTGGTTAGAAAGAAAACCTCGATATTTTAATAAAACAATCCATGACAATTATTAGTGGCTCTGCAGGTGTCGTCATAAAATTAAAATGTATTGTTGGCTATGCTTACTCTTTGGCGAAGAAGGAAATTGTAGAGTAAACGTGGGTATATTGATGTAAATAATGTGTCAAATGTCTCAGAAAAACAAGGCCAGTCCACTAACCATTTACAACGCGTTTTCTTTGCATAGTTTTGACGAAACTCGAATTGAAAAGGCTTTATGCCTACATTTTTTGGAGCCTCAAAATGGACGTTTTTGGGCGTGGCACCTAAAAAAAAATTCAACCTACAGCGGCGCCTGCAGCGGGCTTCTGTATCATTTTCTATTATGTTGCCTACCCTCTCCTAAATGGCACTGCACGCCACTGCGGCGACTACAGCCAAGGAAAAAGCAAACATGCTCGCCAAAATGTTTTCATCGCACTCTACCTTGGACGTGCCTCAAAGCAAGACTCTCCCCACTATACCGAACATCAACACCACCATGGCAGAAGTCAAGTTTTCTCATCGTGATATTCGCGAAATCCTTAAAGAACTAGATACGCAAAAGGCATCAGGACCGGACGGAATACCTGCCATCGTGCTAAAGAACTGCGCCAACGAACTAACACCTGTTTTTTCCAGGCTTTTCTCTCTTTCTTACAGAAAAGGGATTTACCCATCCTCTTGGAAAGTCGCTCGAGTGCAACCTGTTCCAAAAAAAGGCAAGAAAACCACGCCCTCAAACTATCGCCCGATTGCCTTGCTTCCAATAATCTCCAAAGTCATGGAACGTGTAGTCAACCAGCAACTACTCAAGTACCTCGAGAGCAACAGAATAATCAGCGATAATCAATACGGCTTTCGCAAAGAGAGATCGACAGGAGATATATTGGCCTATGTCACTCATATATGGAGTAGGGCAATTGAAAACTACGGAGAGTCTCGAGCGATTGCGTTGGATATTTCAAAGGCATTCGACAGAGTTTGGCATGACGGACTGCTCAACAAACTGCCGTCCTTGGGACTGCCCGCCTCTCTCTGCAGCTGGCTGGCCAGTTTCCTTAAGAACCGATCCCTACATGTTGCAGTCGATGGACACATCTCGGACACATTCACCATCAACGCGGGCGTGCCTCAGGGCGCAATACTTTCACCAACTCTGTTCCTCATCTATATTAATGACCTGCTGATCGAAACGAATAATCCTGTTTACAGTTTTGCAGATGACAGTACCCTTGTC
>JAEQML010063578.1:0-22985 GCA_016904865.1 Pissodes strobi
ATTTTCAATTAGGTTCGGGAAGAGCACCACAAGTGACAAGCGAGCGGGCGAAAAGGTATTAAATGTTTAAATTTTGAAATCTAAGGTTTTCTTGATAATATAAGATAACAATGATCCTCTCGATCAGATCGCTATGCTGTTGTGAGATTTATTCGCTTATCTGTGATACACGAGAAACAAATCAACAATAATGAAAACACGTACGAACTTTTTCGCTTCCTGAGATAGGAATGCGTAACATTCAGTACGAAAATTGGCAACTCAGCGCTCTCTCCTAGCATTCTTACTTTTGGGTACGCATGTTCCCTAGACATAAGTTTTCAATTATGGAGTTAATTAAGTGTTATTTTGGTCAGCATCCAAACCTGGTTCCAAACTTTCTACGTCTCTGGTTGCGTGTCAAAATTAACAATTTTTTTAAATAAATCACTTAGAACTAAAAGTTATAAATATTTAATTATACCAACTTCATCTCCATCCAACACATCGAGTATCCAGTTGCTAATAGTTAAATTATCAGATCCTCTTATCATAACACAAGCCACGGGACAATTATGGAGTTTTACATTTTTCATCGTTGCATTAACAGCATTAATTTTCAAAAATCTTGGCTTAATTGTACTTCCCCATGTACCTAATCCATCCCAGTAGAGCGATCCATTTCCGTCTAAAACAGATCCTGCAAATATAAAAAAATAGAGCTTAATAATATGTGCAAGATGTACCATTGGGAATTCCATCGATCGATTATTGAAAAAGTTTAATTAGGAATGATTTGAAAATTTGATAGCCTACTAATGTCGAGGGGGGATCAACCGGCAAAGGTGTTTTTATGAATGTGGCTTTTCTGGTTATACCGGAAGTAGTTGCTTATTTTAAATAGCACACCTTATATATTATTTCATTTTTGGATTTTACGCATAAAAAGTCTCCGAAGCCTAAGTCTAACTATTTTTCACATATTTTAAGTTAAGACTTAAGTAAAGGACATTATACATGAAATGTGTTTAGAATTGTCCGTAAAATCCAAAAATGAGATAATATATAGGTATCCTATTTAAAATAAGCAAGCTGGCATCTACTTTCAGTAAAACCGAAATTACCAGACTCTTGAAAATATTTTAGCCGTATGACCCCATCGAATTTAATATGTTAGCAAATTTTCAAATATTTCCCAATTTGTAGCGTTGTAAATCCTACCAAACCCAGAAATACAGTTTCTTGTCTTTCACTGGTAGATTTATGTGATTCATATTCTTTTTACCTTACACTAGAATCTAAGATACCTATTCTGAACTTAGAAATTATATCTTAAAATTGTAAACATGAACTATTCCATACTTTGAAATATTGGAACGCACCCAACCGGTATCGACGAATACAATTCAGAAGGGTTCGGAGTACGTCTAAGATATTTTTGGCAATTCACGTGGTCTTTCCCTTCGAGGCGATGTACGTGTAGGAAGGGAAAAGAGAAGTTTTTCAATGCCGAAAGATTATGGTGGTAATTTTGACAATCAGGTTTAATATCCTTATTAATTAATCATGAAATAAATTGGCAAGTAATCTGCTATTTATATAGTCTCGTAAATGTAATTTACTAAAGTGAGGTTACCCCTTTTAAAAAGGTATGTTACATCCTTGTGCTTCTATATTAGTTACTTAAAATTATTTATAATTTAACTAGAGTCCTTCCTCGAGGCTGAACCTCCATCCTCCGCCCCGGTCTTGCGCTAGCTTAGAAACTTTCCCCCACTTTCATTCCGCCCTTTGAGACCTTTTTGTCAAGGTGATGCTGACCGCATGGTGTGACGTGTAGCCAAATCTCTAATTAGGGCTAGCTAAGTAGTTGTAGGAGTTAAGGTCTAGCCACCAACCACTGCCAGTGGAATCCACTCCCCTATGACCATAAAAACAAGTAAGCCCTATAATTACCTATTTTATTTACCGTATCGTACCTTATCATTTCCGAACTTATCGTTAAATGATTTTTAATCGGTTATTGTATCTGTTACAGTTTGTTATCGTTTTTTGATTAACTAATATTGACTTTCTTTACTAATGTATATGATATTATCCTAGTTAGCAAATGTCTCGTTAACACCATAGTAATTATGTGATTTATTTTTTGTATTTCGTATACTTACTTAAACGCTACGCTTTTACTGAAATTTG
The DNA here is from genome assembly GCA_016904865.1 of Pissodes strobi. NCBI lineage: Eukaryota > Metazoa > Arthropoda > Insecta > Coleoptera > Curculionidae > Pissodes > Pissodes strobi. Next base: position 2,176 of record JAEQML010063578.1, read on the forward strand.
CTGCAAGCCTAACTACTACTTTAGGTTTTCGTCTTTATGCGGGCTACCGAATTGAGTTCCCTTCGATTTCCCTGTAGATCTTGTTTGATCAGATTTTTTTCTTCACAGGTTAAGCGATTTGGTTTAATTTTGTTAATTATTTATTTAACCACTGATGTTATCGCTGCCATGGGATTAATTTATAATAGGTTTTTATTTAGCAGAGTTATTCTTATTTAAGATGTTCTGTAATTAATTGTATTTAGTCAGAACTCTAAAAACATGAAAGTCTGAGAGTACTTTTGGACTGTCACTACAAGTTTATTAATACTGTAAGGTATTCGTGTTGTAGTCTCATCCTCTGCTTTGATTTCGTTTTCGTACATTACTCTATCTTAACTCGTTCGAAAATTATAATGATTTTTCCAACCAATTGTTATTACGGTCATTTACGATTACTTTGTTTACAGTACATACCTATCAAAAGAATTTATAGAAACGTAAAGCATGGCAGGTTTTTGCGAAAAATTACAACACAGATAATAATATCATAACAGGGGTTAATGTAAAAATGCCTAGACTAAATGCTAATCAATAAATCTAGGAATTGATATTATAAAAGGAAACCAAAACCAAGAATACATGGCTAGAGGGTTTGGTGTTGTCCGCGCTATAATAGGGCGTGCTTGGAGAAGATTATAGACCACAAATAGCGTGGCTTGTAGACATGGTGGAGGGCATATTAAGAAAACAAGAGCAAGAGCAGATCATTTATTAATCTTTGAAGCCACAAAGCGGAGAACAATAACGGCTCCAAAAATAACAGCAGATTTGGTACACACAATTATTGCTACAGTGTCTGACAAACCAATTAGAAATAGATTGCGCGATTTAGATCCAAAATCAAGGAGACTTGCCTTTAGAAAGGAAACATAAAAGAGTAGTACGGAGATAATTTGGTAATAAGCGTTTGGAAGGAAGTAGGTAAACGAAATATAAAAAAAATAATAGAAAAGGAAAAGCTACATGGAAGAGCATCTATTACTGTTTGGATTGGAATTCATAAAAGGAAAAAACAGAGCTGTTCGTGTTTGTGAATGAGAAAGCTAATGCTGGACGATATCTACATCGGATTTTGCGACCATTATTTTACCATGTATAAGGCAGCCAAGACCTAAATTCATTCGATGATAACGCAAGTCTCCATCATCCTGATCTTAATCTCATTGAGAATAAATGGGATGCTTTAGGATGGCGCCGGCGGCGACTCAAAACACGAGTTCGTGTTTTGAGCCGCAAATGCTGTAGCATTTGCTGAAGAATGGCATCTAATTGATCAACAAATTATAATAACTGCATCACAAGTATGCAAAGAAGAGATGAGGCTGTAGCACGTGCAAGAGGTGGACCAACCTAGTATTAAGATTAGTTTAATTGTTGTAGTTTTAGTTATGTAAGTATATGTGCTATCGTTTATCGATATTTCAAAATAAATGTTGGGATTTTTTTTTAATTACATAATTTACATACCTTAGTAGCTGTAATACCTGACGATTCACACGAAAAAATATTTCTTCATGTTTTACGCCCGTATCTTAATCCAACACAGGCTACTGGTTTTTACCAAAAAAATATTAAAAAAAGAGAAGACGGAATAGGTCATTCATAAATTACCAAATGTTTGCATGCCAACATTGGAAATATTAACGTGAAGAGGGGATAAAATAAAGAATGAAAATCAATAAAGATGGCGGCCGAAGCGCGCCAAAGATTTCATTTATGTTTCATCTATGTACGCCCACAATGACGCGCCTGCGCCATGTTTCTCCAGGCGGGCGGCGCACCATAGGCGTAACATTTTAGGGGACACCTGTTTAAAGTCAAACATTTAAATAAGCCTGCTGTCAAGCAGAAAATAATAAGCCATCACAAAAATTAAAATGACTAGACACAAAGGAATAATTTATTAATATTGAAATATGCACATAACTAAAAAAAAATTTTAGTCACAGTTCGGGAGAAAACCAATTTACGTTTAATTGATAATTGATTAGAGGATTAATAGAATAGAATAGAATGGAATATATATAAAAAAGAGATACAAAATACTGCACAAGAACTTGCAATTATTTAAAAAGTAGTAATTAAATTATTAACAATAAAAAATAAAATATATTCAGTATTTTTTGATATCATTTGTAATATTATAATTACCTAGATGGTAAACAACAAAAGAAAATATTTAATCACCCAGATTAAAACTCACAAACAGTTAGGTCTTGTAAGATTCCATAATATATTTTTTTTAATTTATTACATTTGATATTAAAGAAATCTATATTTTTTTATTTGTATTATTTTCATTTGCCAATTTTGATATTCGACATAATGGAGTATTTACACCGTAGTTAGTCCTATGATATGTAACAAATGTGTGTGAATTTCTAAGAGATCTTTGTGGAAGATGAAGTACCACCAGCTGCAGTAATTCCAGAGAATTGATCATATTATTAACTATTTTAAATATAGTACATAAATCATAATATTGAGGTCTAGAATCCAAAGTGCGAAGATTAAAAAGTTGCATAATATCATCAGTTACATTATATGTTATACCCAATTTATATGCAATAAATCTCAGATTTTTTTTTACACTCTTTCAACTTCATTTTTAGTGGTAGAATAGTATAGACACCATACTGGAACTGCATATTTCACTACAGATCCAACAATAGCACAAAATAAATCTTGCAACATATATTATTGAAATCTTTCAAAGTACGAATCATAAAACCTAACATTTTTAATGCACTGTTTACAGCCATCTGGATACGATCCAAAAAGTTCAATTTAGAATGAAACCAAATGCCTAAGTCCTTAACCAAGAAGATTCCTTCTAAATTAGCAGAATTAACATTACAAATGCAATAGATAGGATTCTTTTTCCTAGTAAAAGAAATAAATAACTCTTCATTAATTTATCGACATTTAAGTATAAATAATTTTCATTACACCATTCAAAAAGTTGATCGATGTCATGCTGCAAATATTCTGTATCTTTTAAACAATTTATAAGTTTATAGAATTTAAATCCAGACGGTTTAAGATAGAGAAATTCGATTTGTATTTTTAAAGGCTATCTGATACATTTCATTGCTGCGAAAAAATGTCAAAATATGTAAAAAAAATTGACAGCTAACAGTACTTAAAATTTATATGGCAGAATAGCTCCTAAAAAGTTAAGAGGGAAAGTGCAAACCGTTTATTCTGTAACTGTTTGGGTTTTATGACATGTCAAAGATAAAAAATTGTCAGTTTTAAAAACGCCTCCATGTTGTTTTGAATGGTCATAGAACCATCTAATATTATGAAATCATAAAGTACTCAATGATACGTTTGAAATGAGGTATCGCAAGACACATCTTTGTATTTAAAAGTTCCAAGATGGCGCTCGTCCGCCATTTTAACCATCACCATTTGGTACGCCTACGTTTTGTAATAAAGAAATGAGCGATTTAAAAGTTAGTAAGGAGAGAAGTAGGAACATTAAAGACGCGCACTGTTTTCTCATATACATGCTTTTAATATGACGACCATCATCTGTTCTTTTATACAGCAATGTATAAAAATGGATTACTTAGATCTTTATTTGCATAAGGAAATTCGAAAAGTATTTTCCGTTCGCCTTCTTTAGACTTCTGCAAAATTTAAAATAATAACAACAAACGTGTTTTCTTTTAGTTTGTACAACCGCACTTTATGCCTATTATTAATATTTTTTAGTATGCATTAAAACTAAAACAATATTTTAAAGTTTAAAAGTTTGATGATTATAGCTCGAAAACGAAATGTCGCCGAAAAACATGACTTTAAAGCCGGTATCAACGTTCCAAAATATAGTTAACTACCTAAAAATTGTTAAAAACGGTGAGCGTAAGTACAAATGCACTTTTAAAATATTTTTCCAATCCTAGCGATGCACGCCTATGCTCCATAATCCGAGTTCCAGTTTTTCTGCTATTCGGATAGACTTCGTATATACTATACGATTATGAGTTTGTTTCAAAGACATATAAAAAACAACAAACCCATACGGCAAAAACGCGATGAACATGACGGCACAGCTTATACCGTACCGAATCAGTTATTTAACTCTTCACGTGTTTTGAAGCAATAAAATCCAGCCAATAGGGGCATTTTCCTCATATTCTCGGCGTCTGCTACGAGCCGAATTATATGAGGGCGACTTCGTTTATTTATGAATAACAGAACCGGTTTGGTGTCCAATGTAGTGTTATCTTTTTCTATTACGACAGTTTGCTGAATCGAAGAGACATAAACCTGGTTGAGTCGGAAACTGAACACACCGCACAGCGTTGGACTCTCGATTTTTTGACAAGAAGCAGCAGGTTACGTTCTTAGATTGGATTGTTTGCGTGTTATTAATTGTGCTCGATTATTTATTTATTAAGTGTGTTAACTTTTTGGACATTTAATCATTAACGTGTTTTTATTACGCATGCATCATAATCAACGATTATCGCACGCTGCAGCGTGCTTAAAATGATGTTTATGATGCGCCTACTTTTTTAAAGGTTGCTATAGAAACATTTGATCATGTCAAATGTGACAGATTAATATATTCGTCAATATATCCCTTAAGTTTAATATTTAAAACATCTTTGAGATTATGGTGCATTCGTAATAAAAAATAGCGTATGATATACGTGTATAAGAGGCCTTTAAAGCCCTTGCGACTTACAAAACACTCCGCTGCGCGTCGTGTTTTGAAATATGTCGCGCGTGCTTTAAACGCCCTCTTATACACTTATATCATAATATACTATTTCATTGTTAACCATGGCCGTACGTTGCTTTGTCTGCAAAGGGCACAAGAAAGCCAATCCAGCTTCAGGATATTTTAGTTTTCCGAAAGATGAAAGGTTGTAAGTAGATGTTTACATTAAGTATTTAGATTAAAGTATAGTTCATTCATATCACATTGCATGATAAATTAATATTCTACGTCGATAATTGTTTGACTCCCTTCTGCAGGAAGTTTAACTTTTTAAACTTGAGACATAAATTGTAGTTTTGTCTAGCCTCTTAGCATCCCATAATAAAGGCAACCAATTTAGAACCGTCACACTAATATTACAAAGGTGGTATGTAAATTTAATTAGAAATAAGTAGTGAACAATATCACATACCTACAACTCTTTATTCATTGCCTACAACTATATAAATGGCTTCGAGTGACGAAATATCAATTTATTAAGGCCGTTTGACGCGATCACATTTTTGATAAAATTTCTGCCCGTAGTAATCTTTCGAAAACGGCAATCTTACTTTGCGCTCGAAAAACACACAGAACTTTTTCTACAGCCGCATTTTTTAAAATTAAATGCACATTTTTCTCTATACTTATTCTGAAATTTGCAAATGACTGTCAGTTTTGACATATTATATTCGGGCTTCGGGCATATTTAGAACAGGAGTGCCAGCAACAAACTGTAACAAACGCATGACTGTCATTTATTTATCCTCGGTTTCCATGACCATTCATAGCACACTCGACGGAAAAAGTGAGAATTTTCTATTCCTTGTTCGCGCTAGAGCGCAAAATAATGATCCACGGCATTCGTCGATTTTGCGATATCATTTAAATTTAGCAATTAGTTATTTTGCGCGCGGCTGTAGAAAAATTGACATTCTATGTTCATATCAAAATATTTATATATTTATTTACACTTATAAACACCATATTCATGGTTATGTATAAATGACTGATCATTCTCGATCACGTTTACCAGATATCTTTTTTTATCAATTTCACTTACAGTTACATATCATGTTTAATTTAATTTACTAAAAATGTAAACTAAATTAAATCCAGTCCGTCTCTGTTGAGTTCCAGGTGGCCATTAAAACCTAACATTTTTAATGTATGAAGGGCATGCGCGAAAAATGAGGAAAGCATGAAAAAGTCAAATCTGGCTTCATCGACATCAAAGGAGCCGACGTAGAGTTCAATAACTGATTCGGTACGGTATAAGCTGTGATGACGGCCAGTTTCTTCTAGACGAGTGGCGGCTATTGCTAATTTCGTGACCAATGTGAAGTGGTGAAGTAGTGACGTAGGGCCCAGTTTACATAACGTTTCTAGCGGAAAATAGGGTAATTTTTCAGTTTAATAACAATTTGAATTTTCTAAAAATGTTTTTCTTCTTTATTTAGACACTTTGCAAAGACGCTTTTGACCATTAGAATGTTGCGCAATTGTTTGGTTATCCCACAAAAATGACCCAATGTTCGACTATTGAAAAGCTGAAATGTAAAAATTAGGAAATTTTTGGCATCTGACGCGCAATCTACCAGAGGTTTCACCTTTTCTTACTGGTAACTCGATTCGGGGGCGTAACCAACAAGAACTAACCCGAGCTAACCCAAATTAATGTAAAAAATAAATGTTACACTTCACGTATAGCCCTCAGCTCGCTTCGCTCGCTCCGGGGCGCAACCGAACAAAACTAACCCAAACTAACTCAAGGCATGCCCAATATATAAAAAAAATTGTCAGTAAAGAATGCAAATATTTTTTAAAGTTTTGTTTTATGATCTTGGGTTGTTTGGTTGCGCCCCCGGAGCGAGCGAAGGACCATGCGAACAACCATTTTTTACCATTTCAGCTCCTCAAAAGTCGAACTTTGGGGCTTTCTTGTGGGATAACCAAACAATTGCACAACATTTTAATGGTCAAAAACACCTTTTAAGAATGTCTAAATTTAGAAGAAAAAACGTTTTAATCCGATCGGACGAAAATCTATACATTTCCCATGTATTTTCTCACCGCAAAAGTCATGATTCCAGTATATTAGGTTTGTTCTAGCAGCGATTTCAAACGGAGTTTGCGCATAGCGATATAAGTGTCGGTTATATTGCTGTGCGCAAACTCCGGATGGCTTTGTACCGTTTGAGATCGTTGCTAGAACAAACCTATTGTATTCGTTGCTTGGCAACATGCAATAACTGTACGTACATTTCCGTCCTAGGACGGGAATATAACATTTCTATCCTATTTGAACACCTTGTTTGTCAGATCTGACGTTTATCAAAAGCAAGATTTAGCTGTGGTTTCCTTAGTTACGTAATAAAGTCCAATCTCGCTTGATTCAAAACTTGATATTATGTTGAGTTTAAATTTAAAACACCGTTTTTATTTAGAATAATATTTGGCTTTATTTTTATAAATACGTATCTAATTAATTCCGATCGAATAAAAAATAGTATGTGCAACTCGTAGGAAAAGCACATTCCTGGACTCCTGTGTTGCAAATACCAGGAATGTTTTGCTTTTCCTACTAGTTACACAATATACTGTTTTACAAAATTCCAATTGTTGTTACACTGGAAATTTACCAAAAATAGGTATAACACTTCATATTTTTTTGTGTGTTTCTATTTGATTCAAGTTTTATATTATAAATGTGTATATGTTAGTATTATAATCTGCACGGTATACTTTAAATCGAAAAATTTATATTTTGACATGCTCTATTTTCTAATAAATGTAATTTTTCTGTTACGTTATTAAAAACAAGCTGCCGATTTTCCATGATACAGACATACTCTTAAGTGTCATCGGCAACAACGCCGCAGGAGCGATAAGTAGCAGAGAGTGGAAAGAACAAGGGGAACAATGTTGGCGTGTTCATATTTAGTAAACAAATCGGTCTACTCTTTTTTTATATGTCTTTGGTTTTTACACATAAGTATAGTTTAGCCAAAGCATATATTCAAAATAGAGCTAAAAGCATATTCATACAATCTTTTCCAAAACTTATTCACCTCAAAATTTGATCTGAAATTTCTTTGGATCAATTCGAATGTCCCGAAGTTAGGTACTAACAAAGGAACGAAATCAAAATAAGAAAGCATTACGGTTTTGAATGAAAGTTAAAGAATGAAAAATCAAAAGAAAAGAAGGCATCATTAGGATCGTCATAAAAAATCAAATCGGTAGATAATGCACGAAAAAGTGACGATAAAATATCTGAAGAAATAAAAGTAACAGGCTCATTTAATGATGGCCCATCAAATGAACAATTTCCCCAGTCGATAAAATAAGACCTGCTAATATACGAGAAGGCGACGTCGTATTAACGAATTTTCACATTAGGACAAAAATTACGTCGCGTATGCTGTATTATTAGAAAACACGAGAATAACTACAAAGTACAAAATGAAATTCCTTCGCAGGTATCCGATTTTCGGCGACAGAAAGGAGGAGAAAATTGTACCAGTGGTAGGAGCTGTACACAAAAACAGGGTCTATCTAACAACTTATAGAACGTAAATGATTGAATTCAACTCCAATTTTCTGTCTCATTTCACACACCTACTTCCCATATGGGTAGGGGAAACTGTGGTATAGTGAACCTTAAGTTTATGCAAACATTACAAAACAAAGTCTTAAAAGTTCTTTTTGTTTATAATATATTAACACACACTGAAGATCTGTATGGTGAATAGAGTGTTTATCAGAGGAATAACCTGCTAAAATTCGAACAATGCAAGTTAATGCATAAAAGCATAAATAAGAAACAAAAACTAATACGCATATAAACATTGCATTTAATATACACTCACACCACAGGCGATCTGCATAACATTTTTCTGAATCATGTCAGGACAAATGGGGATATTTTCAATCCATGGTACCAAGCGTCTGCAATGTACAATAGTTTCTCTGTAGAACTTAGAAATATTGCAGGATCTAATAAATATTTGAAGAGGGTTAAGTCGCATTTATGTATGTAAAGCTTATAGAGTATAGAATTACCATTATAGTTAAATATTATATTGTATTCTTCATTATTTTAAAATTTAAACATGCATTGCTAGACATATTTAGCCAGAGATGATCGATACCAGGTCTTAGATACGTACTGCTTAGATCATTTAAAAACTGAATTGTAAATTATTGCCGAGTTGTGAATAAATAAATCGTTCTTAAAAAATGCTCTTCAATAATTTCTAATCAAGTTTAACACGAGTATCCGGCTACGTACCAACCTGCAGAACTGACGGTAAGTATGAAAGTTTTTACCTCAAAGTAAAAGAACTTGCACCAGATTCGGAATTCAAGAACTTAGTATCTAGAATTCGTAAAAGAAAAAGACAGTTTGATAAGAAACTAGAGAGAGTATTTTAAAATTGAAATTCTTTAACTGTTCTAGATATTCTTTCTACTGAAAGACACCTGCTGAAAACACTGAATTTCATGACAGGTTTAACTTTCTCGCCCGATAAGTCACTTACGGAGAACACTATCAGGATTAAGGCTGAAACACTACTTAATGTTTATACGACAGGGTAAATTCTCCAAAGAACTAGAAGACCTCTATGTTAATAATGATAAATTAAATCCATCATTTGCACTGAGGTGATGATTTTTTACAGCTCCCAACTTCATGAAACCTTTATTTTCCTTTGAATGTGATATGCATAATTAAACTTCATTTAATGGTCGATTCTATATTTAACGGCATTGACTAAAGATCACTGCTTTGAACTTCGAATTAGATGACTACTTAAAGACTGGTTAAATTAATCAGAGATTTGACTGTGTCAGTATTATAGATCGAAACACTGATTAATTTATCGGTGTCTAATCGGAGTTCGGAGTTCAAAATAGTCCTATAGTATAAGGAATGGCCAAACATTGATTAATCATATTAAATGCTTCAGACGGTGTAAAGATAACACATAAAAATCTTATTGTTCATATTACGTAAAGGTTAAAACTCAATGATATATTTGATAAAGATTATTTTTCTCCCATGATTAATCGGAAAGCTGCAATGAGAGTGCGTTAGTAGGTACAGCCAGTTAAGTTGAAGTCAAATGAGTTGGAACAATATTCACAGGAGGGCAGGAAGGTATTCTATAGCAAAAAGTCTCTAGTTTGTTTGGTTGACTTACTTCACCTTAGATATTCAAATGTACAAATTGCGTACGCTAACTCGACCTAACCCAGGCTTTACTTAAGTGTTCTTCCGTAATAAATCATAAAGGATAGAGCTGCAAATACATGCATGTCAATTTAGTAGTCATACGGGCGGCGCCGGCGTTTACGTTTTGCTTGTCATGCAAAGGCAGTAACGGTTATTTAATGATCAAAATTAAATATCTGAAATTTGATATTTTCGAGAGAACATCTTTTCGAGCAATATTTGAGACAGATAAAGACCATGAGAGGGATCTAATTTTGGTTAGCCATTTAAAAAGGACGATATATCCGTAGCCGACCAAATAACCTGAAGCATTACAGCTGTAATTAACGTTATAGAGAAGGTGAACCGACTAGGGCAGGTAGCTGATTTGGTTAAAATAAAAATAAATGCTTGGTGATGCATAGTATCACATAAGGCCTTGCTTATCAAAGCGCCTCTCAGAAGGATTATCTCAGCAAGTTGCAAATAATATTAGTGAACCTGTAAAACAACATATGCTCAAGCCTCTTCAAAGCGCATCTATAGTATGCCAAGTCTTAGTTAAAAGAAAAGGTGGATATAAGCGGTTTTGTGTAGATTAGAAAATATTAAATCACATAACAAGAATTTCAGCTTACTACTGACAATACTATACAAACCTTCAGTGGATTGAAAAGATGAAGAGCGTTCTAATGAGAACCCACCATGTATTTTTAAAATGATTGCTACACCGTTCAAAACCTTAGAAAGTCATATCGCACAATAGTTTCAGAGCTTACAAGAATTTGAGAAGAAGGGTCAATGCAGATTAATTTTCTGGAAAACTTTGCCCTGTAAACTGCCTGAGTGCAATAATTGTAATTATCAGGAATTGAGGCACAATCAAAACGAATTTATTTGTTCAAAAACCCGGCAGGAATTTGCTTGTGACCACCAAATATATCAAAGTTGAGCCAATAAGCATCTATCTTGAGATAAAAATAATAAGCAGCTTCCATGAATTTGCTGGCTTAATCGAAACATTGCGGAGCTAAAACAATAAAAGTAGATCTTTACGTAATAATAAGCCACAAGCATTTCAAAACGTTCTCTCTTGGAATAGAATTTATTATATATAGTATTTCATCGGCTCAGTTATGGAGGTGGAGGTAGTAACTTTGAAGCTAGCAAAACTCTAAACATGAAGAACATGAAACCGCGTAAATGAATGAATGTTTATGCATTTAACAGGCGCATTTTCACTTACAGATAATATAAATTTTATGTAGTTATCAGCTTTCTATCAAATATCTAATCATAAATTTACCAGTGACACAGATTGATTTCCATAACTGATGGATGAGATTGTCATTATTATTTTTGAAATAATTGGGAATCCATAAAACAGGACTATTTCCTCCTCAAACTGATGGCATGATAGAATCATTTAACCATAAAAACAAGAATTTGTTGCGAATTGTTATTAATGGAAAACAAGATATGCAAATAAATATACGTATACAAAAACTATCCTATTAAAATAGTATAGGCTTCAACCGAGGTTTTAAATACTTCAACAACCACGAATGAGATTTTCTAACCCACCAAAATGAGAATCTCCTACAACTATATCGTAATGACAACAATGTGTGATGATGAGTGCCACCTCCCACAGAAGTCGAAATAATGTAAACTGTACTGATATAGTTGCCATTATTTTTGATTTATATGCGTTGAATACAACTGCACCAAACTTGCTTTGTTCAATAATAATTATTTTCTCTTCAATCGGCTGTTCTAGATATTTCTATAGTGACTTGAAAAGCGGTCCAAGATGATTAAACTAAAATAACCTAGCTTTGCTACCATCCTTCGCGATTGAAAAAATGGCCATAATCGTCTAAAAATAAAGGGGAATAATTTGAACCACTTCAAATGGTATAATCTTCGCTAGTCTTTACTAAAGTTGTATTCGATATACTTTTAGGACAACCTTATTTTTTTTGCTATTCTATGAAGGCAACAGTTGGGATTCATTCCAGTTAAGATCAGAAGCCACTTAAAAATTCCGATAACATTTGTTGAAAAAGATATTGTGCCAAGAACTTAAAAATAATTAAAAAAAAACAGTTTCTGATTTTGTTGTTCTGAATTAATATATGTGTCTATATGCAGTGTATAAATACTAATTGCTTTGCTATTTAATGGATTTTGTGATAGATTCAATGTTTTATATTACAAAATGCTGATATGTTTTGCCTGAAATATTGTTGCATCAATATTTGTCTGGGTGGGTGATAGATTATTTAAAATCGTACTTAAGAGCCATATTAAAAACTTACCTTCTTCACCTATAATGGCAAAATTACTACCAGAAATTTTGACTAGAGGCCCTTCCCAGTATGTCTGTTCGAAAGAAATATTACCCCTAAAGGTCAGAGTGCTTCCATCTCTAATGTCTAATGTTAATTCTTCTCCTGCTGGAACAGTAATACTATCGAAAATAATGTTCGTACATGTTCGCAGATTTGATTCAACTTCATCATACTTGGTGACGACACATTCGCTTTGTCGCCTTATTGCTATTCCGCTTAATGCTGAAGAAATTATGAAACTTACATAAAATATAATTTTTAGATCGAACATCTTTAATAAGGCAATTTATTTATTGCCCCTGTTGTTGTTTACTTAGTTAATTTATATACGTAAATGATGAATGAAAGATAATTTACATATATATCGTTATAATCATACGTATCATGCAAAACAGGTGTGATCTTATTTTTTATTATTCTTATCATAACCTCTTAACGATAGTTGTAAACATGTGACTAACTATAATGACAGTCTATCACTTGCTCTCATCTATACGCATGCATGATCACTAGAAAAAATTGCCACAAACTAGATAGGTAAAGGGCCCACACGCTCCACCTCTTTCTAAAAATTTAGTAAGAAGTCATTCCTGTGTCATGGTTTTATTTGATTGTTGATGTCATACTTAAACTTTTACAACAGTTCTTCGAAATGATTTGAAAAATGTATAGATTATGGTGAAAAACTGACCCAAACTAACCCAAACTAACCCAAACGGTACGAGAAGTAAGGTATGGTCCAGGACTCCGGAGAGTCATATGGAACAGTTCACAGAACTTTAAAAAAATGAGGTCTAAAACCATATTGCATCCTTCCCATTCAATACTTAACACAACACCAAAAAGAACTTCGATTTCGATTTGTTGCTTCAATGCTGATGAGAGAGCAAGACGAAGATTATAATTTATATAATAAAATTCTATGGACTGACGAAGCGTCATTTAGAACATCGGGGGTATACAATTGGAAAAATACAAGATACTGGGCAGCAGTTAACCCTCATAGATATGAAATGATAAAGTTTCAAGGTAGGAGGTAGGAGCTCACATAATGTTTGGTGTGGGATGTTAGAAAATCGAATCATTGGACCACTATTTTATCGTGGCTCTTTAACAGGCCAAAAATACCTCCAGTTTCTTCAAAACGATATCGAGGATTTCTTGGAATGATTGCCATTACAAGTCTACAACAATATCATTTGGCAGGAAATTTAAAACTGAAGAAAAAAGGCGTTTTTCAATTAAAAATCCATCATTTTAGATCAAAATTTATATGAGAAATCGGATAAGCACATTAAAAATGTGGCATCCCATTTAAAAAAATATCAAAGTGACCCCTAGCACTTTTATTTGATGTTCAATTGTTTTTTGGTGAACATATCCGAATTCGCGGGAGAAAATTACATGAGATGGCTATTTCAGTTTTTTTTATAAAGGTACAGGGAAAGTCAAAAAATCGCCTTGTCTAGTCCTCGTTGGATAACCCTGTACTTTAGTAGTCCGCTTTTTCCACAAGGAAATGCTGATCAAATTCTGAAACCCGTATTCGTTGGATTTTCGAAAACTTTTAGTGTCGATTTAGAGAAGGGCTTGGTTAGGTATCTAAATGCTCAAGGACATAGTTCCATAGTAAACAACAAGCATATGCCAGCCAAGAGCTGATAAAAAAGCCTGTATTTGACTGCAGTCCGAATTGTGTTAAAAATTCGCCATAGACACACAGGTGGCCAGCAGGTGTGTGCCCGAAGTCCACCTGAACTGTGAGGAAACTGCGAGAGTGTAGTAGAGGTTAATCATCAGTCTTGGACGCACGACAGCGACTTTTATTGCTTTAAAAATTTTATAGAGAGTTTTGGTCAAAATGTCTGAGTCGGCGTTATTAAATCAACCATAAGATTTTGTTGAAGTTTATTAATAATTATTTATAAATATATTCAAAAAAAAAAAACATTATTCAAATAGAAAAGTAAAGGCAATGGCCTATGAAAAACTAATATATTATTGCAAAACCGTAGATAAAATGCTTTGATTAATACAATTAATAGTATTAGAAGTGCCTTATTTTGGCAATAACACACACTAAAGGAAGATCCTATGGCTCTCGACGAGCGGTGTGTATGCGGAAATGTTGACTGACACGGTTCCTGAATAGCTGTAGGTTGTAATTTGATGGAAACAAATGTCCTGGGAGTGAGTTCCACAGCGATAAAATGCGCCAGACAAAGGAGTCCTTGTAAAGCGACGTTCTAGGTCTGTGGGGGGTTGGGATGTGGCGGGTCAAATCCTGGGAACATCTGCCTTGAAAAGAAAATATCTGTAAAACAGGGATATCTCGGCCACATGTCTGCGGTTATCCAGACTATCTACAGATTACAGATTACAGATTGGGAGAGATGGCCTTTGAGCCTACTTGTCACCGCGACCCGACGGATCTATTGTGACTCTCTCCATATTATAGAGCTTCATCCAGTTTTTGTCTTTCTGATTAGACCCCACAACCCTGATAGTGGCTCCGTCGTGTAGCTATTAGCTTCTGGTTTAGGTACGCCAAGTAGTTGGGAGCGCACTCTCGATAAGCCTTCACAGTGGCATAGCACGTGAGATGCCGTCTCCTCCTCCTCCTGGCAGAACCTGCATTTGCTATTTTCTGCCAAACCTATGACGCTTAGGTGCTTTTCCAGCCGGCAGTGGCCCGTCAGCAGACCCACCATTATCCTGACAGCCTTCCTGCCGTAGCTTAGCAGGTCTGTTGATAGTTTGGCCGATGGACCTATTATAAATTCCTTGGCCTGTCTTTGTCCCAAAGTGTTGTTCCACCATTTTCGGGATTCTTCTGCTATCCATTTCTTTATGGCTGTTTTAGCGATTGGTTTGGCTATCCCGCAGAACGGTTCTGGTCCTATCATGTGCCTAGACGAGCCTTCTCTGGCTATTTCGTCGGCAGTTTCATTACCTTGATAGCCTTCATGCCCAGGTACCCATGAAAGTGTCACTCTATGTTGACTTCCTATGTCATTCAGAGCATTGTGGCAATCCAGTACCAATTTCGATGTTATTTTGTTGGATTGCACAGCTTTTATTGCCGCTTGGCTGTCGGAGAAGATCGCAATTGTTGTTCTGTTGCAACTGTATCTTCTTTTTATTTCGTTTGCACACTGTTCTATTGCTGTTATTTCCGCTTGGAACACTGTCGCTAGTTTGCCCATGGAAATCGAAATTCTTGTTTTCGTCCTTGGTTCATATATTCCGGCTCCTACTCCTTCCCGTGTTTTTGAGCCGTCGGTGTACCAGATCACATTTGCCCTAATTGGGGGGCCATTTTTCCAATCATTTCTGTTTGGAATATGTGTCGAGTACTTTTTGACAAAGCTGTACTTGGCTATGGTGCTATCCGTGGGCAATCCCATGATGTCATCTGCCTTGATTTCTTTGTTTAGCTTCTCTTGTTTGGTATTATGTCTACCTATAATCGGTTTTTGGCCTTGTGTTTGGATTGGTGGTAGGTTTAGTAGGACTTCTAGAGCCGCAGTGGGCGTTGTGCTCATGGCTCCAGTGACGCACAGGCATGCTAGCCTTTGAACGCGACTTATTTGCCTTTTTGCCTCCGCCTGCATGGTTCTTGTCCACCATACTACTGAACCATACGCTAACATTGGTCTTACCACTGCTGTGTATAGCCACAGTGTCATTTTGGGATTGAGGCCCCAATTCTTTCCGCACATCCTTCTGCATCTTCCTAGCGCAACTGTGGCTTTTTGGATGTGTGGTTTCCAGGTAAGCCTCTGGTCAAATATGACTCCTAGATATTTTGCTTCCTTGGAAAAAGGTATTTCTTCTCCATTTATCGCCAGTGGTTTTAGTCCTGTAAGGGCTCGCCTTCTGGTAAATGGAATGATTATCGTCTTTTTTGGATTAACTGATAGCTGTTCATCTTTACACCAGTTCTCCACTATTTTGAGAGCTTTTTGGCTTCTCTCTGAGAGAGTACTGGCAAATCTGCCTCGTACTACAATCGTTAGGTCGTCTGCATATCCTAGACAGTAAAAGCCTTCTGCAGACAGTTTTTGTAATAAGTCGCCCACTAATATGGCCCATAGTAGTGGAGATAGAACTCCCCCCTGGGGGCATCCTCTTCCCACCGCTGCCTTTGTGGTTGTTTCTCCCAGAGTGGCTGAGATTATCCTGTGCTTTAGACTAGTTTCTATCCATTTGCGCAGTGCTGTTGGAGTCCCTCTCCTTTCCAACGCGCTTATGATAGAGTCTGTTGAGGCGTGATTGAAAGCCCCTTCTATGTCCAGGAATGTGGCTACGGCAATCTCCTTGTCCTCTAAGGACCTTGAAAGAAGCCTATTTAGGTCGTCCAGGGCTAGGTCTGTCGACTTTCCTGGTTGGTAAGCATATTGACGTTCACTTAGTGGGAACGCCTGTAGAGTATTATCCCTGATGTACCTATCTACTAGCCTTTCCAGGGTTTTGAGCATAAAAGAAGATAGGGTTATGGGTCTATATGACTTTGGTGTGCGGTCCAAGATTCTGCCAACTTTCGGCAGGTATAGGACCCTTACCTGTTGCCATAGACTAGGTACAACGCCCCAGGCTAGACACCCTCTAAATATTCTGCATAGGTGTGGTAATAAGACTATTACCAGACTATCTAGATCCCTGGTCAACTCCGGGATGCCGACGAGACGCACAGCTCTCTTCTGAATGGAATCCAGCAGCTTTAGGGTGTGCTTTGGTGCGGAACCCCAGATATGTGAGCAGTATTCTAAGCACGGTCTTATTTGCGTTTTGTAGAACAAGAGCAGCTGCTGCAGTGTGTACAGTTTTTTGTTGCGGAATAGTGCACTAAGCTTCTGCGAGGCTGATGTTAGGATGTTGCATAACCAGGACATATTGCTGTTGACCGAGACACCCAGTAGTCCGATTTGCAAGAATGAAGGAATGGTCGATCCTGCCATTATGATGTCAGGGCCCACCGTATTGGCTTTCTTCGTAAACGTGACTGCTTGGGTTTTCCAATTTTAAGTTGAGGACGCCCCAAGATCGAACTTTCTCCAGATCTTGATTAATTGTTGTACTTTACTCCTGTCTGCAGTGATAAGTCTCAGTCACTGGTAAAGGTTTTTCTGATCTAAACTGGGAGACAAGGGTATTGTCATCTGAAAAACTGTAAACAGGATTATTGGTTTCGGTCAGCAGGCCCTTAATATAAATTAGGAACAGAGTTGGTGAAAGTATTGCACCCTGAGGCACGCCTGCATTAATGGTGAATGTGTCTGAGATGTGTTCATCAACTGCAACGTGGAGAGATAGGTTCTTAAGCAAATTGGTAACCCAGCTGCAGAGAGAGGCTGGCAGTCCGAAGGACGGCGTTTTGTTAAGCCATCCGCCATGCCAAACTCTGTCGAATCCCTTCGAAATATCCAATGCAATCACTCGAGATTTTCCGCTGTTCTCAATTGCCTTACTCCATACATGAGTGGCATAAGCCAATGTATCTCTTTTCGATCTTCCTTTGTGAAAGCCGTATTGATTATCGCTAATTAATCTGTTGGTCTCGAGGTACTTGAGTAGCTGCTGAAGGTAATTGGGCGATAGTTTGAGAGCATGGTTTTCTTGTCTTTCTTGGAACAGTTTGTACTTGAGTGACTTTCCAAGAAGAAGGGCAAATCCCTTTTCGGTAAGACAGAGAAAAAAGTCTAGAAAAAATGGGTGTTAGTTCGTTGTCGCAGTTCTTTAACACGATGGCAGGTATGCAGTCCGGTCCTGATACGTTTTGTGTATCTAGTTCTTTGAGGATTTTACGAAGAGTGCGATGAAAACATTTTGGCGAGCATGTTTCCTTTTTCCTTGGCTGTAGTCGCCCCCTTGCCGCCTTCGAAGGTGGGAGAGATGTTATTGTAAAGTTATTACTTACTGCATTTGATACCGACCAGAAATTTTTGGAGCCACTGGGGCATTGCAAAAACTTATTACTAATCATTTGATTGTATTTGTCCTTAGTTTCGTCAATCACACGTTTGCATTCGTTTCTCGCTTCGGCAAAATAATTGCGATTTTCAGTGGTCTGGTTTTGCTGCCAGTACTTGTAGGCTTGGTCTTTTCTATCTACAGCTCTTTCGCATCTTCTGTCGAACTGGGTCTTTCCTTTTGACGGTAACTTGGTGGAATTTGGGATGTATGCTTCCATTCCTGAGGAGATTACGTGCGTAATCTCTTCGCGGCAGGACTGACGATGACGCGTCGTTAGTGCCAGAGCAGACGTCGAGCCAAGGAAATCTAGGTAGAACACTTTTAGATCGTCCCAGTTTGCACGATTGTAATGCCAGATTTTACGACGCAATGGCAGATCTTTCTGTAGGAGTGGCAGTTCATAAACCGTTGTAATAAGTTTGTGGTCGGAGGTACCTAATGGCGGGCCAACTGTAATTGTGTACTGGTCAGGATTTGTAGTTAGAAAACGATCTAGGAGGGCGGAAAATTCGCCAAACTGAGATCCGAGTTGGTTCGTCTGCAAGTTGAGTAAGTCAGTAGCTGATGACAAATGCTTCAGCTTCTCTACCTTATATGTCGGTATTGGTGTGACGTGTAAGCCAGTTGGTGTGGTGGGCATTGAAATCTCCCAGAACGATTATTTCTGAATTGGAGTGATAGACCACTATTGAATCAAAAGTGGTAGCTAATGTAAAAAAATGGTTTGTAGGCTCTATCGGTCGGAGGGTGATAGAGACAGCATATGAACTTGGTTAATCCGTTGGCGGTTGAACTTGAACCACATGACGTCAAGGTTGTTCGGTTCGAGTGTTTCCTCACGGTGACACGAAAGGTCGCTTCGGACAAAAAGGCATATTCCGAACATATGTCTAAATCGGGAGTATAAGTCGTAACCAGGATAGGGGTAGTTTACTGTTGTTGTTGTTGTTGTTATAGAACATACTTGTGTTCCTGTAAGGGCTAATATGTATGGTTTATTTGCTTGTAGAAGTTGGTGTACCGAATTTATGTTTGTATTTATGTCTCTTATGTTGCAGAAATCTATTCTAAATTTGTTGTCTGTGGAATGCTGTATGCGCGGCGCCCGGAGATTCGAATGGCCGGGGAATATTTTGATCCTGGAAGCGCCATCATGTCCATATTGTCACGAATTGGTTTTTTTTATCTGTGATGCCTTGCTTAACCTGCAAGAGAATAGCTCAGTTTCAGAATCGCTCTACATCAGGTGAGAAGAGATGATAAACCAGACACGTGTATTGCATGAGCAATAATCAATGCGTGTTTTGTTTATAGATGAATTAAATGAGTTTACACTATACCCAATTAATACTAAATGCATATCTTCTCGAAGTAGGCTTAGTTCAAAATTTTTCTGGGTCCTTGGTCACTGTTTTATTAGTAAAGTTTATGCGAGCTGGGTTGTCTTTTATTTATGTATTTCTTTTAATATTTATATTATGGTAAGTTTTTAGCGTCTCTCAATGACGAAGTAATTTAATTTCAGTTTGACACAGATTACTAAGGACTTGCACTATTCTTAAAAATCTCCTTAATGGAAATTTTGATACTTTACTCGTAGATTCGACTCTCACTACTTTTTAGAAATCCCCCGGGTGCTGTGTACCTGTGTACACGTAAATCCAGGTTAGGTGGGGAACTGATCACCCTGTAGCTATGCACAGGTGCTCTCAACTATTTAAGTTGCGGGATAGAGCAACTAGCAGAGTACGCACCTGTGTGCTTGCACTCAACTAATTGAGCAGAGTTAAGAGAGACCCGAAAATCTGATGAATTAGGCGTTTGCCTGCGTATTTATATTTTACAAAATGCTGATGGCTGCAACGTTAGGGACTAAAATCGCTCCCGACAAACGCTCTACTTGTTTTTAATTAACTGTGAATGTTTATATAACATTTTTCAAGTTCAAACTTAGTACAGGGTCATATTTACTTAGTTGGGTTTATGCATTTTAGTAATTCCCACATTCTGACAACGTTGGTCCCCAACGTTTTATCCAGACTTCTTTGCTTTAGAAGAGAAAAAAGACCTCAATTCGAGAACACATCGAATTTCACAAAATCTTACTATAATTCATTATAAGAGGGAAAACCAAACTCAAAATCTACAGTATCAAAATAATTATAATATGTCCCAGGTTACATGTTTCGCCTTATTAGGGGCATCATCAGACCCAACGTGCGTTATTTCACCTCACAACAACAACAAATGACACGATAACAATGTTGCTATGACAACACTTTTACCTCCGCCGGCGGAAAAGTGAAAAGTAAAGCTCCGGCGGAGGAAAAACGAAACTTCACCGCCGCCTACACAGTCGAGTAATGACGGATTTACTGACGTTTGAAGAAAAAAATTATTTACAACAGGCTAACAGGTATTTTACGAGTGAAAAACACTGACGAATTTAAAAATGTATCTATATCATCTGTTTAGGTATAACTTTTATGAAAAAGGCCTAATCAAT
>MU193574.1:0-12751 GCA_016904865.1 Pissodes strobi
CTCATAATTGAGCAAATATTATTTAGAAAATAACATTTGCTCAATTCTGAAATTTATAATTTATTGAAGCTTAATTCTGAGTTTTAAAGCAAAACTCAAAATTACGGAAACCATTCCAATTGTGAGTTTAAAAGTCAGAAGAAGGACTAATTCAGAGTAAAAAATTGGAAATAATTCTAACTGCATGTATCAGGCTCAGAATTAAGGAAAAAATAGTGTGAGTATCAGAATTAACCTTAATTTCGATTTTCGAAGCAACGGTTAAGAAAAAATCCGAAATTCTAACATTTTAGAAGGGTATATTCGATTTTCTGCTTTAAAGTATGAAATAAACCTAATCTGAAGTTAACTAAAATCTTTAAATTCAAAATAATCGCGGGGATGTGGCCCATCAAATCCCATCGTCCTCCCCCAGGCTGAAGAACACCGAAGTACATACAAAGTCTGGAGCTGATGAATGACAGTTTGTGACAAGTGGGGCTGCATTGTATTAGCTGGCATCAGGAACGGCAAACTGGTGAGAGCAATTTGATTACGGGATATGGCCCATCAAATCCCATTATCCTCCTCCAAGCTGGAGAACACCAAAGGACAAAGTCTGGAGCTGATCACTGAGGAGTGACCCAACAAACCCCATTCTTACCCCTGTCAGACTAGGGACCACCAAAGGAATGAATCTGAGGTCTAAAGTGCTAAGTGGTTTCTCCGATTCACGTTCCGCTTCCGCGCTGTTGGTTCCAGGTTCCACAGTAGGAATATACGGACATAATGGTGCTTCCAGGATCAAAATATTCCGGAGGCAAACTCCACGGCCATTCGGATCTCCGGGCGAATTTCACAGACAGCAAAGATACCGAACTAATTTAGAATAGATTTCTGCAACATAAGAGGCCTAAATACAAACATAAATTCGGTATACCAACATCTACAAGCAAATAGACCACACATACTAGTCCTTACAGAAACACAAGTATGTTCTACAACAACAACAGTAAACTACGCCTATCTTGGTTACGACTGACACACCCGATTTAGGCATAAGTTCGGAATATGCCTTTTTGTCCGAAGCCACCTTTCATGCCACCGCGAGGAAACACTCGAACCGATCAACCTTGACGTCATGTGGCTCACCGTCAAGGGATTAACCACGTTTGTATGCTGTCTCTATCGCCCTCCAAGCGATAGAGCCTACCAAAGCTTTTTTACAACACTAGCTACCACTTTTGACTCAATACAGGTCAATCACTCCAATTCAGAAATAATCGTTCTGGGAGATTTCAATGCCTACAACATCAACTGGCTCACACATCACAATAAGACCGACAACGAAGGTAGAAAAGCTGAAGCATTTGCCATCAGCTCCGGACTTACTCAACTTGTAGACCATTGCCTCGAAAAATCTGGCATTACAATTCTGCAAACTGGGACAATCTAAGGGGTTCTACCTAGATTTCCTTAATCATGACATAGAGAAAGTTCAAACTTGGGGCGACAGAAATTTGGTCCAGTTCAATGCAACAAAGACCCAAGCAGTCACGTTTACCAAGAGGGCCAATACGGCGGGCCCTGACATCATTATGGCAGGATCGACCATTCCTTCATCCTCGTCTATCGGACTACTGGGTGTCTCGGTCAACAGCAATATGTCCTGGCATGACCACGTTGTTAACATCACAAAATCAGCCTCCCAGAAGCTTGGTGCGCTATTTCGCAACAAAAAACTGTGTGTTAAGTTCACTTCTAAATTTTTAAATATATTTAGCCTTATTTCAAATCAAAAATAAACTCCACGTTGGAAGATGCGAAAAAATTATAGATTCTGACTTTCGTTACGGCAATTTCGAATTTTTTCTTCAAACAATAATGCTTAACATTGATCCTGCAAATCGACATTAATCCAAGTTCTGACTCAGAATTAAGAACTACACAGAACAAAAGCATGCAAGCTCAAACTAAGCAACATTTTTAAATGCATGGATCTAACTAATAAAGCTTAACGTCAAATAATGATAAAGTACTCTGCTAATTTAATAGATAAAATTTCGACCCATCCTATCGAACTCGTTTACGTTTCCGAATATCATTAGGAAGAAATATAGTGGCCACAAATCAGCCGAGATCTAAACGTCTGTAGCAGATTTATCTGTTTATAAAGCAAGAATTTCGGCCGAGATAAAAATAAGTCAACCTATTTTAGGGCGTAATTTACAAATTGCGATAAACCAGTCCCAGAAAAATAACTGCATGGGAATATACTGTGTGCACAAAAATCATCAATATTAGTTGAGTAATGACATTTTACGGGCTTTGGTCCTTATCCGCATCATAAATTTTACAGAAATAAAAAGAGCGATATTTCACTGTCCCAATTTGGTTAGGCAGCTGCATGTTATTGATTGTACAGGGGGCATTTTTCGATTAAACGTTCAAATTTGAGCTTTACCTATCATATTGAAAATTTGGTAATTTTGGTGGAAACTAATATTTATCATTTTTGCTCAGCTTTGGGCGCTATAAGAATCTAATAATTTCAAGATTTATAGAGTCATTTCTGCTCTATTGAACAAGCTTGTTATTTCAAGCTAATGCAAGACTGCAAGCCCTGACAAGAACTCTTGTATTTTTTGCACACTGCTGCAAATACAGCCTTAAGATCAACCTTAGTCTCAAGACCAAGACTATTTTAAGAAGCTCGTAAAGTAGTGAGGATAAATTTCAAGGGGAAGTAATGGCACCCAATTATTGTTTTAAATACCTTAAAAAGTCAACATTTTAAAGTAATAAGATTTGATTGTACATTTTCTGCATCAATTGATGAATCATTTCGTGATCTATCTAAAAGTGTCGCCCTCTGTATTAGGTAGATAAACGATGACAAATTTTTCTTGGGATGCCGATCCCATGTTTTCCAAAACAGTATTAGCTGGGATAGAACTAATCTCTTTGAGAATAGGTGTAATCCCGTTTTAAGCCCGAAATATATAATCGTGTCAATTCCGTTGGTTAAATATCGCATTGCATAAGAAACACCGAGCAGTTTAGATGCTCGAGTTAGTTGCTTCGGTAAGTTCAATTTTATCATTTTTGTAAACAAGCAGATGTATCATAATACATTGTTAATTTAAAAGTGTCTTCAACTGTGCTTAAGTGTTCTAATCGAACCTGTAGGCTGGACAGTTCAGGTTAGTTTAGGCTACTTCTTACATCATTTGGTCAAGTATTCAGCTGACGTATAAACTGGACAGTTTTGGGTTAATTTGAGTTAGTTTGTTGCAGCATTCATTGAAATCTTAATCAGCTGTGTGTATACAAATATTTTTTAAATACAGGATAAGTGTAGCGAATTTTGGTTAGAGTTACTCAAAATTGTAAAAAAGAAACTGGAATCAACCTTTTTCATTAACAGAGTAAAAACTATACAAATTAACCCTTATCCGCTTAAGCTAGCCTAAATTTTGTCGGTTATGTTTACATCCAAACATAATCTTTAAAAAATGCTCCCAAAGGAACTACAGCCCCTCAAACAAGGAATTTTATTTTTTTATATATATATTTCCGGATCTGGATTGAAATAAAAGCTTTAAATTTGAGTATTCTCATAATGTTGCTGTGCTGAATTAGTCATAGCTTTCATGTGAAAAGATTTCGAACTTTTTTTTCTAAATCATGAAAGCTCGGAGTTTCGCACAAAAAGTTACTTGGCTTGCAGGATAGAACACGTCGTTTGCGAAATAAACGAGAATTATATTATATTACATTTATTTATTATTTATTTTCTATTAAAGCTTATTAACCCAATATAACCAAAGCTAACCCCCGCCCAAACTATTCAAAATAATTAATTAGAACCAGCAAAATTTATCAACATTTTAGTAAAAGTGACTGTTCTTGCGAGCCCACACACCAGAAGTGAATGTTGAGAAGACTCACGCACCGCACGCTTGTCGACAAGCTTTAAACTGAATTATCTTGGAAGATCCGTAGAACGTCGGTATGTGGCTCGGATTTTTCTATTATAGTGGCGATTCCTGCAAAATTAATTTTAGTTTATTCTTTACGTGATATTTATTCGAAATTGAACCAAAGACAAGGGAAAAAATAGAAACTCTGACAGTTAACAAAAAAAGAACATAATCCTCCAAAGCAGGAATGGAGAGGGAATCGTAAAGAGGAATTTCGAAAAATTTTGCCTGAAAGAAGATGAAAAAATGCAACAAACGGTCAATCGGGGACAATTAATGTGCAAATGGGTAAAATAAAAGCGACAAGAAATGTGCCGTAAATTTACTAGTAATAAGTAGATAAATAAATAGATATATAAAAAAGAAAAATGTAAAAAATAAGAAAAGTAAAAACATTAAAAGGTAAATGTAATAAATATACTAATAAAATAAAAATATAAAGTAAAAAAAAATATATTTACCCCTTTCAACATTAATAACATTAATTATCCTTGATTGACGTTTTTTTGCATTTTCCCATTTCTTTTTCGATAAATCCTGCGAAATATTATGTTTTTATGATTTCCTCTTTTCTTCTCATACAAATACAATTTTATGATATTAATTGTTAGCTTCTGTGATTTTTTGTTCGATTTTTTTTTGCCACCAACTTTCATTTTTACTTTTTAACGTTTTTGCTTTTTTACTGCACCTTTTATTTTCTTACTCCTTTTTTACTATTTTATTTTACTTTTCCACTTTTTTTACTTATTATTCTTTTATAAAAGCCTAAAATAAGTGGAAAAGTAAAACAAAAAAAAAATAAAAAAGTAATAGGAAGGTAAAAAATTAAGTAAAACACCAAAAACGTTAAAGAGTGAAAACTAATGTTGGTGGCAAAAAAAATATATAAAAAATACAAAAAACAATATTTTGTAGGATTTATCAAAAAAGTTAATCAAAAATTCCACAAAAAGGTCAATCGGGGATAATTAATATTATTAATGTTGAAAGGGGTAAATAAAAACAACAAGAAATGTGCCGTAAAATTGTATTAGTAATAAGTAGATAAATAAATAAATATATAAATTTAAAAAATGTGAAAAGTAAGAAAAGTAAAAACATTAAAAGGCAAATGTAACAAATATACTAATCAAGGAAAAGTACAAAAATAAGGAAAAATATAAAGAAGTAAAAACACTTTTATTTAGGCCTCTCAACATTACTAATATTAATTATCCCCAATTGAGCTTTTTGTTGCATTTTTCCTTTACTTGTTCGATAAATCCTGCAAAATATTGTGTTTTTTACAGAAATTACAACTTTTTTTCTCTTAATTGTTAACTGCTGTGATCTTTTGTTTGATTTTTTTTGCCACCAACATTCATATTTACTTTCTAACGTTTTTGCGATTTTACTTCACTTTTAATTTTCTTACTACTAAAAAGGAGTAAGAAAATAAAAAGTGGAGAAAAAACCAAAAACATTAAAGAGTTAAAACGAATGTTGGTGGCAAAAAAATCGATCGAGAGATCACAAAAGCTAACAATTAATAAAATAAAATAGTAATTTTATGAGAAAAAAAGGAGAAAAACATAAAAACACAATATTTTACAGGATTTTTCGCAAAAGAAAATGACAAATGCAACAAAAAGGTCAATTAGAAACAATTAATGATATTGATGTTGAGAAAGGCAAATAAATGCGAAATGAAATGAACCGTAAATGTAAAAAGTATACTACTAGTAAACAGATAAATAAATTGATAGATAATTAGGAAATAAGAGCTTTAAAATCAAAAGGTTAAAAAGTGTCAAGAAATTAGTCGTAAACGTAATAAGTAACTTAATATGTAGATAAATGAGTAGATACATAAATAAATAAAAATGTAAGAAAGTAAAATGTAAAAACTGTTAAAGCAAACAGTAAAAAGTAAAAGATAAATTGCAAAAGGATCAGTAAAATGAAAAGATAAAAAAGGAAAGCAAAAAGCTAAAGAGTAAAAGCACAAAAAAAAATAAAAAGCACGAGAAAAAAAATAAAAATAATAATTAAAAAGTTCAAAAGTAAAACAAAATACATAAAAAGGGAGTAAAGCAAAAAGTTAAAAGGTAAGTTTAAATGTTAGTGCCAAAGGAAATCGAACAAAAGATCAGAGAAAATATAGCTTAATTGTTTCTGCTATAAATGTTAGTTACGTTGAAAGATAAATGAATAAAATGAAATTGTAGTTTTAAGAGAAGGAAAGAGCAAATCGCAGAAATCACAATATTTTGCAGGATTTATCGAAAAAGAAGATTAATTGTTATTAATTATAATCAGGAATGGAGAGGAAATAGCAAAATTTTGCCACAAAGTAAATAAAAAATTAAACAAAGGGATAAATCGCAAACATGTATTAATGTTCAGAAGGGTAAATAAAAGCGATAAGAAAAAAACCGTAATTGCAAGAAGTAGAGAAATAAATAGATACATAAAAAAGCAAAAAAGAGAAAAGGGAAGGAAAATAAACAATATAAAAAAACAAATTTAAAAAACAAACAGCTAAAAAGGTAAAAAGTGGAGTAAAAAGTACAGACATAAAAAGTAATAAGCTAGAAAAAAGTGGAAAACTAAAAATGTAAAAAGTAAAAAGTAAAAAGAGAAATAAAAAAGCGAACCAGTAAAAAGTAAATAAATAAATTTATTGTTAGTGGGCAAATATACCGAACAAAATACCACAAAAACTAACAGTTAGCGATAAGAAAAAAACTCTTAACAGATCTAGATAAAATGGAATTCAAAAATCAAATAATCCCAGATCTCAAAAGTCTAATTAAGTTTAGGCACCCAATAAATTTTGACATGAATTTGGTTAAAATCTGGTTAATTATCTGGACAACTGTGTATACTGCGGCAACGTTGCCCAGCTGAGAGCCCAATATAGCGACGGGTTAGTGAGTGAGAGAGAGAAAGAATAACCTGTAATTTTCCAAAATTATTTTTGTTTTTCCTGATATTATTTTGAAAATGTTATAACGGTCAGAAAACAATAGCAAACTTCACTGTTAATTAAAGATAAATTTCATATAGCAATTTTATTATTTGAATTACGTAATTTTTTTCTCCATTCGCCATTCTGTCAAGAACGAATTTAAAAAAATTCAAAATAAATTAAAGTATTATATTAAATTAAATTAAATATTGAATAGACTTTAAAATAAGGCACTCACAAGAATGATAACATCATGTTAGTTCTACTCATACATACATACTTCTCCCTATAATTACGGTTAAAATCCAGCAATTTACATTCTCCTTTCGTTGTAAGTGGCCATCGGCCATCTTCTTTGCCAATATACTTTCAATTTAGTGTGGAAGGAAGAAAAGAGTCACAAACTTGCTTTACCTCTAGGTAAATATTTAGTATTACTTGATTTCGAAAGCATAATAATTATCGACAACGTAATCTCGTTTAACTTTTTTGAATTTGTATGGTGTTGTAGTTAATTGATTTTATAAAATATGTACCATGTATAGATGTAGCGGATCCTAATTGGAGCAAGAGGACCTATTAATGACTAAAATCTGAGACGATCTGTCATTGCTTTCTTGGGTATATTTTAATGTTTGGGAATGTTTTCTTTTAATACATTAGTTTTCTTGAGTTTCTTAGCTTCGCTGCACAAAGCAGGGCGAATTAAAGCTTTTAAAGGGTAAAAAAAGAGATGGAAATCAACCGCATAAGCAAACTTGCTACGAATCATTTTTCAGCAGTTAACCTTGCCTTTTCTTATAGTTATTGCCTATTGTGAGTAAATTGTGACTCTATACCATCATAAAATGCCATATTATTTCATTTCTAGGTTGATTTTTTATAATATCGCTATCAATGTTATTCATTTCTTGCGTGAATGTGACATTCGTTAACCGAATTATTATCTGGACTTGACATTTTGCCTTTGCACGTATCGTAGATGCGCATTTTTGTTTGTGTTACTCTCCGGCCAACCAGGAATATGTGCTCTGAACCGTAATGATTTAGTTTTGGGAATTGAAGATTACAGGAACGGCATATGGTACACCTGTCAGTGTCGCAGCGCCTCATAGTTGAGGAGAGAAAGTCACAAAACTTTAGTGAGGTCGGGTCTCAGATGACGTCATTGCTAGCCGAAACTAACCCAAACAAGTTGTTACAGTACAACGTAATAGAGAAAAAACTTGGATCGAAATTTTATGATGGTATATGGCAACAATTAACTTTCGATAGTCAGCAATTATAAGATAGGGTAAAGCTAACTCATGCAAGGTTCGAAAGGGACGAATAAAGTCTTTCTAATTCTTGGTGTGACTTTGATTAGAATCTGGTTAAAATTGTTTTTGTGGGTAATATAAATGATGAATTTTTATTAAAATTTCTACTTTGTTGTAAAAATGTCCATTTTATCATTGTCGCTTCTTCTTTTCTAACAAAGGGTGATTGTGTTATAGATATTTAATACGACGTTTCTTCTTTGAACATTCATCATCAATTTGTATATCTGAAATCTTTAGTTGGTTCTTAAGAGCTTTTTATCTCTGAAATCAATGAATCAAGTATATTGCGGATTAATTAAGTAAGTACTGAAGGATGAAAAGATATTGAAAAAATTCATGTTCGTGTTAAAAGTGAGCTGGTGATGGATGCTCAAATAAGAAACGTCGGCTTCAAAATATTAAGAAGTGAAAAGTGGCAGTGATTAAGGAAACTATTTGTGCATATATTTTCAAATAAACTCACAAATGTTTTTGAAGTAAAGCTTCTTTAGTACCAAGTATCTGTAGAGTGTTACAAAGATTTTATAAAATGTGTGATACGGCGAGGAGAACGTTATAAAATGAGTTGTAACGTTACAAAATGTGTATCGAGTGTAGATAGAGAAATATACCACGACACGCCCATTCACAATTTTTATTAGGAGTAGTTTTTGATAATACATCAGGAATTTTTAGCATAATGCATTTCTGTCAGCCACCATTAACTCCAAGCTGATCCCCTAAAGATTAAAATTAAATTAAATAAAACTTCTTTTGCGGAGATAGAACCCGAAGCGAGCGCTTGAAGATGGACAATTTTTTTTTCTATTTACTACTAAAGAGCTATCTTATGGTACCAATTACAAATAATACCAGGAGTACCTTAGCTCATCTTCAGAGTACTGTTGCGACTTCTTGCGCTATTTAAAAAAGTGAAATGTTAGCAAATCTTCAGCCCAATATTTTTAAAATTTGCCATTCTAGCTTAATAACTAAAAATTGAATTTTTTTTTGAATTGCGTTTTAGTTCATATATATTTCCAATACATCTGCAACATTATTTTTAATATATTTCATTCCATTTCAGGTCTATAGCTACATAGAAAAATGAAATTCCTGATTCTGACTTTGCTCTCTTTGGCAACCTGTAACCTCGTCTGGGGGCAAGAAGTTGTTGATCCCAGCGTGCCTTTAGATGGTGCAACTATATCCCAGGATTACCTGATTCGACTCCTCTTCAACATCAACGAAACTAGGATACCTAACTATCTGGTAGGAGTTATCTATGACCGTCCGGTGGAAAAAGGTATCTCTGCCGAGGCCGTTCTGAACTTATACCAAGCTAGCAACATCAGCCTCGCCACTACTCAGAATATCCTGCAATTGCTCAACATCTCGCAGTCGCGGGTCTTCAGCATCAACGGGTTCAATTACACTTTGGAAACGTTCAACTGGACCTTTACAAATTTTTACAACACTCTTACCAGCAGGCTTAACGTGTCAGGCGTTCCACTGAGAAACGCTTTGATAGCTTTACAAATTGACGTAAATCAATTCTCCGCGGGAATAACTTGGGGCGATCCAGATCCGTGGACGGAGTTCATCAAAGGCAACTTCACGCAAGCCAACTTGGAATTAGCTTGCTCTGAAGCAGGAGTTACCTTGGAAATTCTTTGGGCAAGGATCAGGGATATTTTTATACTCGATTTGATAACGTTTGAAATTCGAGATTTCGTGCAGCTCTTATTGAACCACAATATAGCCCAGCAGCACGCCTTAATCATTTGGAACGAAGTACCTGTTACTGTCCAGCACGTGTACAGCTTGGCATTGTTTAATGACATTATTGGCAATTTCAGCGCGAGAATCAACAACCAAACTGCCCTGGGAGTTCTAACCAATGTCCAGGAGGTTGTGGTGCATAGATCAATCCACGAGGCGTTTAGGGAAGAACGGGAACTGCTCGATATCCATGCCCAAACCCTTTTGACCAGAACCGCATTGTCTATAGGTATTATAAATGACACCATTTACCAAAACTTGGTAGTTCTTAGGCACAGCGTCTTGACTCCATTCGACAACTTGACGGTCATCAACGTTGCCAATCAAAACTCCAATCTAACAAATTGCAGCTATGTAACGTTCCAAAATAACAATATATTGACCGTTAACGTGCCATCGGCAACTTTTTTCAACGAAACGTATAGTTTAGATCGATCTGTCATCCAAAATGTCATTTTAGGCAGTGCACTAGTTTGCAACAGCACGGTATATGGACTAACGAGAGGAGTTGTGGACGGTGCCATTGTTGTAGATGCGTTTTCGAACTACATTGCACCGAATCCCAGCTCTGCTAATGGTTTGGCAATTGGAGCCCTTAAAATGTTGGCAAATAGCGCATTAGGGATTTCGATGATGGTAGCAATGAAAGTAGTGTTATATTAGATGGTAAACATATTTTCTTGATTGATTTAGCCAACATTAAAACAGCAACATCACTGTCATAGGATTTTTATTAGTCACTAGTTAAATGTGTGTATAAATTATTATCTTTTTAGTATTATATCGTTTTGTTAATTCAAATAATAAGTCGCTCAGAGTGATTGTAAAATTTTCTACAATATATGAATTGAAAAAAATTGAATCGCGTGTCTATTATACGATAAAGAGTAAATTAATAACAATCTCTTTAAAGATCTAACTATAGCTTTGGGAGGTCTAAACTGTTGTCGCTCTTGAGGTTTATTTAAATTTGCTTTCCGTGTCATGGTATAACACGTTGCATTACGCCATTAGGAAGGGAGGTGATAAGGTAAAATTTATACAGCGGTTATTTTATTGCCATTACTTGTCGTAGATTTTATTTTTACGGAAAGTTTCGGTAGCTAGTTTGATAAGATTCATTTATTACATTGAGAAGTAATCAGCAAAATTAAACAATAGCGTGCAAATATGGAGCATTACAATATAGTTTCCAAAAGCCAGTAGTCGAAAGCATAATATTCCGAAATTGTTATCTTTATTGTATTATATAGCGGGTAAATATTGATTGTATGAACGGCGAAAACAGCGGTAGCGAATAACAATGTTGCTTTGACGACTAAAACTTTAGTATCATACCATGTGATCATGTTTAATTTTTGTTTAGCGTTAGTTGAGTTGTCCCAAATTTTCGTACACAATAAATAACTTGATTGGTTACTGAAAAAACGTCTTTGCATTAAGGATTATGCAACTTTAATGGTTTTATTTTTTTTTGTCAAGATTAAATTTTGGATAGTTGATAGAATTTTTTTTTTTACGTAAAAACTTCCAGAGAAAATTTTCTAAGAAATCATTAGTAAGACTTCTTTCATACACACTGTACATCATATTAATTCTCAGAATTAGTTCAACATTATTTCAATCAAAAAGTAAATGCGCGTACACCTCTACTCATATACAGGGTGTCCGGAAATACCTTTCGAAAAATTTCAGGAGTGATTCTACATAAGCAGACATGAAAATTTGTTCATTTGAACCTGGGCTTGAAAAGCATAGTTTCCAAGGTAAAGGTCAAACTTTCTTTTAAAAATCGATTTTTTATTAATATCTTTCAAATACAAATACAATACAAATACAAATGCAAATAATTTATTGGTGCTAATATACAAATGTATTTGCACAAGTCAGTAGATCAAAAATAATCTTATAGTCTATACCCTAGAACATTAGGCAATCTAAAAACAAATTATTGAAGCAGGCGTATACTCAAAGATAAACATTAAAAATATCATTATCCATGTCAACTGACTGAAATGGGATCAAATGACAATAGGAATAGACAAATTTTTTAGGCTTAAACAGAGATAAACAAAAAAGACACATTAATTTACATCTAAAATGCATACTACAAAAATTTCTCATGACTGTATCAGGCTCCTCTGATAAGAAAATTCTTTAGTCTCCCTATTATGTTAAATGAGAGACCTCTTAAGTTATCAGGTAGCTTATTGTAAAATCTTATGCATAGGCAGGGGTCGGTCAAGTTTGCTCCTCGTATTAAACAAATTTCAAAAATAAATGAAGCATAATTTTGCACACATTTGGCACAATTTTGCACACCCACACAAGGAAAACTAGAGCTGTTTTTTATACGGGGGGCAAACTTGACCGTTCCCCCCCGTCTGTTAAAAAATTGGAAAATTTTGATGCCACTCGATTCGGCAAATTTTGCACACCTATTTTAAAATTTTGCACACTTTTCTGGGGAAAGTTATGACGTGTAAAAATTTGGATTTTCCCCCCCATTTGTCAAAATGTGGAAAAATTTTGAAGCTGCCAGGTTCTACTAATTTTGCACAATATTGCACACCTATTTTCAAATTTTGCACACTTCTCTGGGGAAAGTTATGAGGTGTTAAAGATTTGCGTTTTCCCCCCTGTTTGTCAAAAAGTTTAAAAATTTTGCTGCTGGTAGGTTAAACTAATTTGGCACAATTTTGCGCACCAATTTTCAAATTTTGCACACTTTTCTGGGGAAAGTTATGAGGTGT
>MU193574.1:12761-22980 GCA_016904865.1 Pissodes strobi
CAATTTTCAAATTTTGCACACTTTTCTGGGGAAAGTTATGAGGTGTTCAAAATTTGACTTTTCCCCCCCGTTTGTCAAAATGTGGAAACGTTTATCAAAAAGCTGAAATCTTTTAATGCTGCTAGGTTCAACTAATTTTGCACAAATTTGCACACCTATTTTCAAATTTTGCACACCTTCCTGGAGAAAGTTATGAGGTGAAAAAAATTTGCATTTCCCCCCCCCCCCCGTTTGTCATAATGTTGAAAATTTTTGATACTGCTAGGTTCAACTAATTTTGCACAACTTTGCACACCTATTGTAAAATTTTGCACACTTTTCTCGGGAAAGTTATGAGGTGTGTTAGAATAGCATTTCCCCCCCCCCCCCGTTTCTCAAAAATTTTAAAAATTTTGTTACATTTAGGTTCAACTAATTTTGCACGGCAATTTTCAAATTTTGCACACTTTTCTGGGGAAAGTTATGAGGTATTAAATATTTGCATCCCGTCCCTCCCCCGTTCGTCAAAAAGTGGGAAAATATTGATGCTACTAGGTTCAACTAAATTTACACAATTTTGCACAACTATTTTAAAATTTTGCACACTTTTCTGGGGAAAGTTATGAGGTGTTATAACTTTCCCCAGAAATGTGTGCAAAATTTGAAAATAGGTGTGCAAAATTGTGCAAAATTAGTTGAACCTACCAGCATCAAAATTTTAAAACTTTTTGACAAATGGGGGGGAAAATGCAAATCTTTAACATCTCATAACTTTCCTCAGAAAAGTGTGCAAAATTTGAAAATAGGTGTGCAAAATTGTACAAAATTAGTAGAATCCAGCAGCATCAAAATGTTTCCACATTTTGACAAACGGGGGGCAAAAGTAAAATTTTTAACACCTCATAACTTTCCCCAGAAAAGTGTGCAAAATTTGAAAATTGGTGTGGAAAATTGTGCAAAATTAGTTGAACCTACCAGCATCAAAATTTTTCAACTTTTTGACAAATGGGGGTAAATGCAAATCTTTAACATCTCATAACTTTCCTCAGAAAAGTGTGCAAAATTTGAGAATAGGTGTGCAAAATTAGTAGAACCCAGCAGCATCGAAATGTTTCCCAAATTTTGACAAATTTTTTACACCTCATAACTTTCCCCACAAAAGTGTGCAAAATTTGAAAATAGGTGTGCAAAATTTGAAAATAGGTGTGCAAAATTGTGCAAAATTTTCCCAATCGAGTGGCATCAATATTATTCAATTTTGTAACAGACGGAGGAGAACGGTCAAGTTTGCCCCCCGTATAAAAAACAGCTTTAATTTCCCTTGTGTGGGTGTGCAAAATTTTATTTGCGGTGTGCAAAACTGTGCAAATGTGTGCAAAATTATGCTTCATTTATTTTTGAAATTTGTTTAATACGGGGGGCAAACTTGACCGACCTCGTAGGCAGCCTATACCATCCGTATATCTTTCGAGTCGCTGGGAGCTGGGAACTAATTAGCATCCCTGTTTGGTATTATATGTGTGCACCTGTTCATGTGTCTGATATGAAGCCATATTCTTCTTGACGTAAACAAGACTCTCATAAATGAACAATGATGGTAGAGTCATTATATCGAGGTCAACAAAAGATTGCCTACAGTCCCCTCTGTATGAAAGACCGGCAAGCACGCGAATTGCATGACGCTGCAAACCAAAAACTCTCTTGGCACCTGGACTGTGATCCCACACAATGTCGGCATATGATATACGAGACTGACAAAGAGAGCTGATATTGAGACACAGTCAGCCAACCCACGGAGAAGAAAAACATTTGATGCCAACCTTCCAATAAGTTCATCTGAGTGCACAGTCCAGTGCACGTCTCGATCCAGATGAACACCCAAAAACTTGACACTTGACCCTTTCCCATAATCGGAGACACTTCTAGTGGCGAAGACCATCCACTGTGTCTTGGACTGATTCAGAAACAGTTTGTTTACTGTAAACCATTGTTTGGCTCTCGACAACGCGTTATCCGCACTCTCCATTGCATTAGCCTGCTAGTGGTTTTGACATGAAATTGTGGTGACATCAGCAAAAAGGGTAAAATGGGCCTGGGGGTTTATCCTAGGTAGATCATTTCTATGAATTAGGAAATGCAATGGCCTAATACTGACCCCCGAGGTACTCCGATCTTCTTCTTCTCTTTGCTGATGCCGTCCGCAGAGGTAGTTCTGAAAAAGGGCAATGCTCTCATCAGCAACAGCATATCTTTTAAGTTTTTGCAAGAGTAGATCATGAGGAACACAGTCGAAGGCCTTACTCAGGTCACAGAAACAACTGGCGGTGTAATCATGGCTCTCAAAAGCTTCGTATATAAAGGCAGCCAAATCCGAAATTTCCAGTGAGGTACTGATACCCATACGAAAACCAAATTGTTGCTGTGAGAAGAGGTCATTTGATTCAAAATACTCGGAAACCTGGAATGCAATATACCTTTCAAAGATCTTCGAGAAAACGGGTAAAATTGATATGGGGCGATAATTAGAAATGTCATTAGCATCTCCTTTCTTAAAAACTGGGGTTACCCTAGTATATTTGAAGGCAGTTGGAGATATATTTTCTCTGATGCAGCTGTTAATCAGTCTAGTAAGGGGGCTAATAATGAGATTCCTCACACACTTTATTAAGTCCACCTTGGGCCCGTAGGGATCCTCACTCTTTTTGTTCTTAAGTTTGTTTATGATATCCTTAATTTCAACAAAAGTTACTTCTTTTATAGGTAATGAATTGTTTAAATGAATGGAAATTTTCTCTATGGGATCTATGTTAGTTGGTCCGATCTGAGTATTTAAGGCAAAAGCTATGTTTACAAAAACCTCATTGAATTGGTCAGGAGAAATATCTGATTTGGTTTGCTGCTTACCTTGTTTGCCTATTTGTTTGACCGGGTTAGAACAATTTGAAATTAAGTTATCATTGGATGTTATTTTGGCCATTCTAATAACTTGCGTATATTGACTTTTATGATTTTTGATAAGATTTTTAGCTCTTCCGAAAGAGTCTGTCGATTTAATTCAGTTAGAAGCTCCAAGGTATCCCGCAAGGATTTTAAATTTTCATTTAACCTATTACTTGTGTGACTCTGTGCCGTGCGACGTTGGAAGTCTTTTTCAGGAAATGACTCCCTGAACTGAAGGCAATGTTTATTAAATGAAAAAACATGGTAAATTTTTCATCCGCAGAAGAATTACAATTCTCTATAAAGCTCCAGTTTATTGACTCCACAGATAAGTAAAATGCATGTTTATCCATTCTTGTAATGAGTCTACAGGTGAACCTTTTAACTGCGTGAGGACTGCCAAGGCACGGAAGTGGAATATTCACAAGTTGACCCAAATGATCAGAGCAGTGTCAATTACTAAATTCTTATACTCCCCATTGTCAAAGTTTGAGAATATATTATCCAGATAGCTGTCATGTCTGGTATTGCTATGAATTAATTGTGAGAAACCATATGACTGTGATAGGGAACAAAGATCAAGGTACTCAAGGGCTTCCGTGCCAAAATGCACATTAAATTCACCAACAATTATAATTTTATTTTTAAAACCAATAAGGTTTAACGCAGCCTCGACAGTCTGCAAGAATACAATAAAGCAGCCCGCAGGCGGCCTATACAGGGTTATGACATACATTTTTTGGGAAGTTAAGCAAGTGCAACACACCTCAATGGATCCCTCCACAGTGGGAGACTTAAGATTATCAATATTTTTAAAATCAAAGTCTCTTGTTCTTCTTCTTTTTCTTCTTCTTGAAATAGACTTTTAGCTTGCGACGTCGACATCCAGCTATCTCTTCACCTCTTTGGTGGTCTGCCTGGCGGTCTTCTAGAGTGTGGTTTTCCGTCTCTCGCAATTTTGGCAATTATATTGTCTTCCATTCTGTTGATGTGTTGGTTCCACTCTCGTCGTCTCTGCCTCGTCCATTTTACAATGTCCTTTATGTAATAATATGGTTCCTCCACCTTTGTGATGAACTCTGCAAAAGAATGATACTGGAATGAACTCCAGCAGTCTGAGGGATGTAAGTTCTCCTTCTGTTAACCAGTGTTCACTCAGACACAGAATGTCAACGTTTTTATCACATAAGAATGCCTCCATTTCGCCCATCTTATTTTTTATTGACTGTGTGTTCAAATGGAATAGTGTTAAACGCCCTGCTTTGTTTTCTTTGTCGTAGGCCACTGATGATTCTGAAAAGGGCTTATCAGTGTACCTGTCGGCCACAAGCCGGAAGTCATATATTCTTCTTCATTATCTGCAGGAACTCCCAACTTGAAATAACTTTTTATTCTGTCCTTTTTTGTCAACATTCTATAGCATTCAGATTTTTACATATTAAGAACTGGATAATCTCGTCCTCCTTTGTACTTGGGTGTAGGCCTAATATGAATATCCACACAAGATTATTTTTCCTGGTCTCAGCTATTCTTAGATTTGCGGGGTTGTTGTTTGACTCTTTGGCAGGTGCTGGGCCCTTATTGTTTGTTGTGGCTTCTGGCTCTTTTTCCGCCTTTAGTATTTATAACAAGCGTCCAGTCAGTTTGCTCTGTATTCAAGCTCTCTTTCTGCTCCGTATTTTTTTTTTCTTTTTTAGGTGTATTTCTTAGGGTTATGATCCAATTCGAGTTGACAGGTCTGTGTTGATTTGCACCACAGGAAGCAGAGATAGATTGGTTATTTGAACTACTTGGCTGGGTTGTTAAGCTACTTGATTAGAGCAAATCATTCATGTTGTTTAGGTTTTCGGATTCGACCACGGACAGTTCTTCGACGTCATTTCCGGCGGACTGTTGCAATGCTGTCGTGTCGGTTTTTGTTGTACATTTTTGAGAATCGAAAATTCCATGGAATGTTTAACCTTTATGTTGTCTACGTCTGAATTACACATTTTACCTTCCAGGAAAAGCATCTACTCTTGAATCAATCGCTTGTTCTCCTCTAGAAGTTGATTTTTTTCCATAAGCTCCTTTATTAGATGCTTCAGAACATCGATTTCTTCGTGATTCGGTTGAGAGGTTATGTCACTAGTAAGTGCGGCGGATATATCCGGTTTCATCAATACTTATGAGTTTTTCCTTCCTATCTCGCACGACACACGTATTACGGAACACCTTTCCACAGCTTACACACACCAACCTACTAATTTTTTTTGTTTTACAGCATTCAAAATGAACTTTTTCCTCGAGATACTGATTCGATCATCTTTCTTAGACAGCGCCATGTTGCCAAACTTAAATATACTTTTACCGATTTTGTTCAAATTTGGTAGTGTTATCTGTAATAATAAGGGGCACATTTAGCTTTAGTTAGATTAAAAATATAAAGTTCAGGGGCGTTCGGGGGGCATTATACCGAATATTATTGACAAAAAAAGTACCCCACTGACTTTTTAAAACATTTTATATTTTGTTCGTATTAACCAACTAAAAATACAACATTTTTGCTTCTCGAATTGTTTTTGTATCCTGCTTCGGTTTCGAAAAAAAAATCAAAACTAATTTATTACATTTCCAAACTTTTTTTAAAAATCGGTTTTTAATTAATATCTTGTTGATTTGGTAGTCTTGTCTGCAACAATATGGAGCTCATTTACCATTGATTAGATTAAAAATATGGTCCAATGGCGTCTCGAGAGGCATCATACCCAATATTATTAACAAAAAATTTGTGCACACTGACTTTTAAAAAAAAATTGATTTTTTTTCGTATTAAACAACTAAAAATACAATATTTTTGTTTCTTGAATTGTTTTCGTATCTTGTTTCATTTTCGATAAAAAAAAATAAAAATCGGCTTATTACATTTTTTTAGGTCAACAAAATCTACATCAAACGCTGGTGGGTTACCATTATTTCTCTGTAAATCAATGGTTTATTCTATTCCTAAAAATGTGCTATAATAAATTATTGCAACCGTCAACTTTTTTCTTTATTTTTGAGCATCGCGGAATGTAATAAAGATTTATTTTTTTCTCTGTGACTGAGCAATCTCATGGGGATTTTCGTCGGCCCACATATGGTTCTTATGAAAATTAACAACGCCTTGGCCCGTAAATCCTGCTTCGTCTGTGAACAACACTTTATCGATAAAGGGGCGGTCCTGATGATATTTTGTATATATAATAATTTATTATAACAATTTCTATGACTAGAATAAACCACTGATTTCCAGAAAAATAATGGTTATCCACTAGCTCTCCGTTCAGAATTTGTTGCCCTAAAGAAATTTAAGAAATTGGTTTTCTTTTTCTCGAAAATGAAGCAAGATACGAAAACAATTCAAGAAGCTGTGGTATTTTTAATTTCTAAATAGGAAAAAAATATAAAATATTTAAAAAAGTCAGTGGCGTACAATTCCTAGACCTAGAAATGTACTAAAATTTAACATCAAAACTACTACACTAACAGCAATTAGAGCCTTTAAATATGCACCTACGCCTTGCAACTCAATATTTAAAACCAATGTCAAGATAGAGAGGCTGAAATAAGCGCAGAAAAATTTACTGACGTCACTGTCTGCCTATAAGTTGAATGGTCTTTGTTCTCGGGCGACTTTTCGGTCTGCTGGCTTCTGATTAGACGAGCAGCTGACAACTATTAATTGCTCTAAATGCTGATCGCGACGGTTCGGAGAACTAATGGGCCCTCGTGCCCTCACAGCTTATTTCCAGCTTATGTTTTTTTTTTCTAATAGCTGGTGTGATGGGCGAGGAAAAATTGAAAGCTCATGGAGCTGTTTCGAGCGAGGCTGCATTAAGCTCAAATCCCGTCCTGGAAATGCCTGGAAATATCAGGAGATTATTTCCAGGTAACGACAGGAATGTTGGGCGTAGTATCAGGTAGGAACTAGTAAGCCAATTGCCTGAAATATAACATTGAATTGAATAGTCACTATCAATGAAATCAACACTCTCACAACACATATTTCACTATTCCTATCTGCTTAGAAAAATATGTCAATTAACAGATTCCTTGATCACAGCACCCCAGGAAATATTACATTATATTTCAAACGAACGTATTTTTTTACGAAATAATATTTTTACTTAGAATATGGTAAGTGGAATTAAAGCATTTTATATTAGGCTTTAAGTAAACGATTTTTTTTTAATTCAAAAGCCTAGGGAATTACGTCCTATTCCACACGTACAATTTTTCGCTCAAACGATGTTTTTACTCATTTTAACATGTTAGACCTCGACTCCAGAAGTCTTGGGAATGAAATACATAACATATTCCAACTTTTATATCATCTTATATACTTTTAGGTGTAAATCAATTGAAATTAATACACCTATCTTCGGCTTTAGATGAACAATGTTTTCATATTGAATTCCTACAGTTCAGAAGCCCTGGAAATCATATACATACATACCATATTCTCCGCCTACATGTTTTTAGCCTAATCAATACTTTTACTCAACTTAACGTAATTCAAATTTATACGCTTTATCTTTGGCTTTAGGTAAGCCATTTTTTTCGTATTGGATTATTCGACTACAGAAGCCTTGGAAATGCTGTACATTATACATATATTCGCCACGTACATTTTTTTACCCGAAACAGTGCTTACTCATCTTCGCTTAAGTGAAATAAATACACTTCATCTTCGGCTTCATATTGACTTCCTATACTTCAGAAGCCTTGGGAATGCTGCACATTCCATATTCCTCACATAGATTTGTTTTAAGTCATATTAACTCAATTGAAATTAACACACGTCGACTTCAGATAAGCGAATTTTTATATTGAATTCCTCGGCTTCAGAAGCCTTGGGAATGCTGTACATTCCATATTTCCTACGTACATTTGTTTTAAGTTATATTAACGCAACTGAAATTAATGCACTGCGACTTTAGATAAGCGACTTTTTCATATTGAATTCCTTGACTTCAGAAGCCTTGGGAATGCTGTACATTCCATATTTCCTGCGTACATTTGTTTTAAGTCATATTAACGCAACTGAAATTCATACACTTCGACTTCAGATAAGCGACTTTTTCATATTGAATTCCTTGACTTCAGAGGCCTTGGGAATGCTATAAATTACATATTCACCACGTAATATTTTTTAGTCGTAACAGTGCTTACTCATCTTTGCTTAAGGGATATAAACACAGTTCGTCTTTGGCTTCGTACCGACTTGCTAGATTTCGAAAGCCTTGGGAATGCTGTACATTCCGTATTCCCTACGTACATTTGTTTTAAATCATAATAACGCAAATGAAATTAATATACTTCGACTTCAGATAAGCGAGTTTGTCATATTGAATTCCTCGACTTCAGAAGCGTTGGGAATGCTGTAAATTCGATATTCCCTAGGTACATTTGTTTTAAGTCTTATTAACGCAACTTAAATTAAACTACTTCGACTTCAGATAAGCGACTTTTTCATATTGAATTCCTTGACTCCAGAAACTTTGTGAATGCTGTACATTCCATAATACCTACATACGTTGGTCTTAAGTCATACTTAAAGCAACTAGAATTAATACACTTCGACTTTAGATAGCGACTCTTTCATATTGAATCCCTCGACTTCAGAAGCCTTGGGAATGAAATACATACCATATTCCCCACATACATAATTTTAGCTCAATCAATACTTTTCCTCATCTTAAATTAATTAAAATGAATACACTTAATCTTCGGCTTTAGGTGAACAATGTTTTCATATTGAATTCCTACGGTTCAGAAGCCCTGGAAATCATATACATACATTTTGTATGCTCCACCTACATGTTTTTACCCTAATTAATACTTTTACTCAACTTAACGTAATTCAAATTAATACGCTTTATATTTGGCTTTAGGTAAGCCATTTTTTGGTAATGTATTCCTCGACTACAGAAGCCCTGGGAATGCTGTACATTACATATTCGCCACGTATATTTTTTTACCCG
The DNA here is from genome assembly GCA_016904865.1 of Pissodes strobi. Taxonomy (NCBI): domain Eukaryota; kingdom Metazoa; phylum Arthropoda; class Insecta; order Coleoptera; family Curculionidae; genus Pissodes; species Pissodes strobi. The sequence continues at coordinate 21,686 of MU193574.1, forward strand.
AAACAGAGTTTACTCATCTTCGCTTAAGTGAAATAAATACACTTCATATTCGGCTTCATATTGACTTCCTATGATGCCTTGGGAATGCTGCACATTCCATTATCCTCACGTACATTTGTTTTAAGTCATATTAACGCATCGGAAATTAATACACTTCGACTTCAGATAAGCGACTTTTATATATTGAATTCCTTGATTTCAGAATCTTTGGGAATGCTATAAATTACATATTCTCCACGTAATTTTTTTTAGCCGTATTCATCTTCGCTTAGGAAAATAAATACACTTCGTCTTTGGCTTCATATTGATTTGCTAGATTTCAGAAGCTTTGGGAATGCTGTACATTCCGTATTCCCTACGTACATTTGTTTTAAATCATAATAGCGCAACTGAAATTAACACACTTCGACTTCAGATAAGCGGCTTTTTATATTGAATTCCTCGGCTTGGGAATGCGGTGCATTCCATATTTCCTATGTACATTTGTTTTAAGTCATAATATCGTAACTGAAATTAATGCACTTCGATTTCAGATAAGCGAGTTTTTCATATTGAATTCCTTGACTTCAGAAGCTTTGGGTATGCTGTACATTCCATATTTCCTACGTACATTTGTTTTAAGTCATATTAACGCATCGGAAATTAATACACTTCGACTTCAGATAAGCGACTTTTATATATTGAATTCCTTGATTTCAGAATCTTTGGGAATGCTATAAATTACATATTCTCCACGTAATTTTTTAGCCGTAGTCTTGGGAATGCTGTACATTCCATATTTCCTTTGTACATTTGTTTTAAGTCATATTAACGCCACTGAAATCAATACACTTTGACTTCAGATATGTGACTTTTTCATATTGAACTCCTTGACTTCAGAAGCATTGGGAATGCTGTACATTCCATATTTCCTGCTTACATTTGTTTTAAGCCATATTAACGCAACTGAGATTAATACACTTCGACTTCAGATAAGCGACTTTTTCATATTGAATTCCTTGACTTCAGAAACTTTGGGAATGCTGTAAATTACATATTCGCTACGTTAATTTTTTTAGCCGAAAGTGAAATAAATACACTTAATCTTCGGCTTCTATTGACATCCTACACTTCAGAAGCCTTGGGAATGCTGTACATTCCATATTCCCTACATACGTTTGTCTTAAGTCATATTTAAAGCAACTGGAATTAATACACGTCGACTTTAGATAGCGACTCTTTCATATTGAATCCCTCGACTTCAGAAGCCTTGGGAATGAAATACATACCATATTCCCCACATACATAATTTTAGC